>JARKIA010000352.1:0-148259 GCA_029289565.1 Mycena galericulata
TTGGAACAGTAATATCATACATGATGTGGATGCATGGGTGGGGACCCGACCCCCTGTCCGGGGTCCGACACCCCACTTTTCATAAATTTCTCAGATGTTTTCTTTCTGTGAATGGATTTTTCTGATCCTTAGACCATTCAAAAGACCAGATCCTGGGTAGCAAAAGTTCGCAGTATTTTCCAGAAATATGCATGGGTAGAAAAGATATGCAGGAATCGCCTTGAACGGGCCTTCAATCCAGAAATAGAATTCAATTGATCAGATCAAGTTTGACGAACGAGAAAATTGGGCTCAGAATACGTTTTCAACCTATATAGCTAGATGGCTCCACTTTGTCTCATTGTTGTAGTGAGCAGGGATGTGGTTGTGAATCCCCGAAAAAAAAGTGGGTATTTTGGTTTGGATTCACTACATTTGAGGTCCAGGACCCCGTAACTCGCTTTTGTCCCCATCTGGTAACCAGTGTACGGGATTACCGTTCTGAACTCCTCTTGCTCCCTTGTGCATGTTGCATAAGGAGCTCACTCACACTGGGGGCAAAGACCCACGCATGTCGTTTCGACATGCATGGATCGAATGTTACCTGCATGTGGTAAGGCACATGTGGTCCGACAAAGGGGAGCTTTGTTGGCTCGCGGGGCCCGACAAAGCCCCCCTTTCTCATACCAAAGGCCCTTTACCAGACAATGAACTGCATGTGAATGACATTCGATCCGCGCATGTCGTTTCGACATGCATGGGTCTTTGCCCCCAGTGTCATCAGATTACTTGCCACTTTGTCTACAATGGGTATAAATCTCTTGAACGCTTGATGGCCCACCAACTTCTCTGCAACGACATGGACTTTGGTGCGCATTCACTTTTCTGGCCAGCATTCTCACATATAACCAGAAATAGCCTGTGCAACACTATTAACAGGTGATCCAACACTCCAGCAGCTGTTTCTGAGTGGGCGGCATGTGAGGGACATGTGTCGTGACCAGAGACACATATATGATGCCAAATGTCTATGTTCTTGGCAAGTTTCTAATCACAAATCACTAGTTCTGCTTATTTGACCATAGTTGATGTCTGTTTCCCTTAACATTTTATCAGACACTGTGCACAGAATTCAATCCAATAGCGACCAGTATATTGCAGTTGAAACACACAATAAGAAACTTAATAGATTTCCCAATAGTATCCTGAATGGACACAAAGCTTTCCCAGAGTTGATCACACTAGTAGAGCTACATGTCAAGAAAGGTGGGGTTCACTCGTATTCTACTAAGAATCATCCTATATTCATACAAACTGACTGAACTACCTGATTAGATAAATATTACATGTGATCACACCTTATTAATACTGATACGTGAAATCCGGATATCCTGCCACTTCAGGCCACTACTTCAAGGTGTTTTAGCTATCTATCAGCCAATGAGAGTCCATACCATCATGTGCAGGTGCACAATCAGCTTACTGACACCCTGTAATGTGTTTGTTTAGTGAACCTTATGTGAGTGCCTTTGCATCAGAAATCAATTACCACAGTGTTCTTGCTGAGTTGGGAAACCCTTTGACAAATCTAACCACCCACTATCCCCAAACTAAGTTGTGGATTTGCACGAATAATGTTATCTCCAGCTATCTACTTGGAAAACAATTTTTCAACATGACACTGTACTTGGCACTATATATCTAAATGGCAATAAGACAGTAGTCTAATTTGTGCAATTGATCATCCACACAGAGTCAGGAACTTACTGCTTACCCTCTCTAACAGCATAATAGCTCAGTTGGTTTTAGTGCTACTATTGCTCTGATTGTGTCACTAGTTCAAATCTTACCTGTGCCACTGTTTCTCTTCTGCTGGTCGGAAACAAACAAATAATGAAATAATAATAATAACTGGACTCGAGATTTGATTACCTTATATGACCTGTTACCAATTCTAAAACAGCGGAGCAACCGCTACTTTGGATCAGTAACATGTCATAGTTTGTTTGTATTTGGAATCCACAACTATAACTTTAGATTTTATCTCTCACAAAACAGTGCAAAGCTGATCATGTGAACCATGGAAAATTCCTGGAAACATGTGACCAGATTTGTGGTGGTGGTTTCCTTTGCAGTGATAGAAAGGGTGAAGGTTTCATTGTTTTTTTTTTTCCTGTTTAAGTGCATCAGCCCTGCTGCTACCACAAACCTATATAGTTGTCAACTGACCAGCATAATTACTTTATATGGTAAGTGCTTGGCATCAGGAAGTGTGACTGTGATTCAACATTTCCGCAACATTTACGCACTGCGGAAATGATGGTATTTTTCTCCAGAAATTCATTATTCCTGAGCTATTTCCGGAGCCTGAATATCACTTGGAAATGGCAAGAATACTCACAAAATTCCCACCATTTGACGACTCCAGATATAGTATGGATTTATTCCGGGAATATCAAATATTACCACCAAATCCGATCTATTTACCGGGCCTGGGAATGACAGCCTGCCCCCAGTGTCCGTGCATTCTGAGTGATGCTGCATTAACATTACATACTGAGCAGTACAACAACTTCCATAGTTCGCTAGCATACATACCTAGGTGCAGAGGGATCCCTACCATATTGTACGCTGAACTGAACTGATTTCTATTGTTGCTGTACCTGGCCATGATGGCTACGCAGCAGTACCCTAGCTATGCTAGGTAGGTTAAGTGGATGGGTAACTATATGGGGTGGGGAGGGTGATTTTTTGTAAGTACGAGGACCATAGAAGAAAAGTAGTAGCGTGCAGGGAAAGATGGTGACAGGGAGAGAGCAGTAAAGTACAGGGAAGGATGCAGCGGAGGCGAAGCTTGTGGATACCATGATGTTTCGAGATGACTTGTAAGAGAACAACGGGGAAATAAAGCTGATTCAAAAAAAAAAAAAAAAAAAAAAAAAAAAAGAGCAAGCTGGGCCTAGATCATCGCCACAACTCGGGCTTACAACAGTGCACCAAAGCGCCGCAGCACTTCGGCCTCGGTCTTGTAATGGTGCGGAGATGCCCGAGCGGAGTTTAAAGTTTTCAGATGGACATCCGAGGCAACTCCGAGGTCAAAACTATAGTCCTGACTACAGCTAGACCTCAAAATTATGTTCCGAGGTTTCAGAACAGTATAAAGCATAAATAATACTGTATGTCTGCACAGTGCTTTGACTGAGAAATTAGAGAAACCTCAGCATTTCAACCCCTGCATGGCGCAGTCCCATGCTCTAAAGTCAGTTGGGGTGTACAAGTCTGGTCGCAGCAAACTGCTTGCACACCGCAAAACAGACTGGTGACAAGTCTAGTTACTAAAGCTCATCCAAATATAGTAGTAAATCCCATCATTTCATTAAAATTCATTTAATACATCGTTCGCGCTCAAGATGGGCTTATTCCTCCGGAAAGGGCTCCAGAAACACTAATTAGAGTCCTATGAGTAATATGAAGCCATTTTAAGAATAAAAAAGTTGGCAACCTTCTCCGCACGCAGCAATTTGATTTTTGTTACGTCTGGAACGTGATAAAAAAACACCTGTTTTGAATAAATGGGCAGATTGACCACCATAGAAGTAGCCCCTGAGCTAACACGAACCACGGTTTGTCCACGATCCACGTGAGCCGTACCGGTCATTTACCGGTGGTCCCTATGATAGGGCACTCAAAAAGCTGATAGTGGGAAAATCAAAGAAGACCGAGGTCGAGCAGCCTGAGGCTCTTGGACACTACCTCCGCTATAAGCTCAAAATTTGTGAGTTCTGTTTCGAGTATAAAGTAAATCAACATCGGACGAGGCTGATCGCTCCGTCATGCACCGCGAGGGAAAAAACTGGGTCTGTGTTGACTTCACAAACGAGAATTCCACTTTGGATGCATCGAGAACCGGCGGAACAACAAGGAATGGAAAATGCAATTACTGATGATTTTTTCTGGCCGAATTCAAGTAAATCAAGGCACGAAATCGAACGAGAAGAATGGTCCCACGCATAGTTTTAGCTCACGCGAGCTTTACGGAGCTGGTTCCCTTAAGCGGACCCCTAACCTCAAGAGATTTGCCTCGTGTTTACATTCCTTTCACCAACACTCATTGAAATGACGACGCCGACGCCGAGCTCGGAGGCGCATGCGTTGTCGCTGCAGGTGCGTGGTGGATGTCTCTTGTTGGGGAGAGTATCGCTAAGTTGCGGCGTAGGAAGCGACGCGGAACTCGACGGCGGGGTGGCAGGAGGACCTGGCTGCGCTGTTCCACTCTGCCAAGGAGCGGTTCCCGGACGTTGTGTGGGAGCTGAGCGAGGGCGGGGCGGGTGCGGTGGAGGAGGTGTGGGGGCACAAGGGTCCGTTTCCTCGCCTTCTCCTTGTAACGAGGTATTTATAAGGCCGCAGCAATCGTGTACGCCCGCGCGCCGCCGTCGTTCCAGTCCCGGTACTTTTCGTTCCGGCCGCAGGCGCAGGGCCGCTCGCGCGGGGGGTCCCCGTTAGCGGGCTCGGCGCTGTCGCTCGACATCGCGCGGTCGCCGTCGCCGTCGGGATACCGCACCGGGGCGGCCTCGCCTGCGCCGAGCGCGACCGTCGGCGGGCTGACACGGCTGACGACGAGCATCAACCCGGCGCTGTTTTCGAACGAGCTGGAGTACCTGTACACGGGGCAGGGCTTCGGGGAGGCGTTCGAGTTTCTGTTCGACGAGCAGGCGGGGGAGGATGTGAGCGGGGATGCGGAGGAGCTGCGGATCGACAAGCTGAGGAAGGACCTCGTCTTCATGTGGCGCTCGAGGCTCTACTCAGACGTCCGCATCGCCCTCACCAACAACGGTCCCCCGCCGCCGGCAGACAGCGGCGAAGGCGACGACGCCCACGCCCACGAGCGACAGATGCCCGTCTTTTCTTCCCACCGCTTCATCCTCGCCTCGCGGAGCCCCTACTTCCACTCGGCCCTCGTCTCCTGGCCGTCCCCCCAAAAGCCGCTCTCATCGTCCCTCTCTTCCTCTCTAACAGCCTCGGAGCCCCTAACCCTAAGCCTCCCCTCCCCGCCCTTCACGCCCGCCTCCCTCCACTTCACCCTCGGCTTCCTCTACACCGGCACCCTCGTCTTCTCTCACAGAACCTACGACCTCTCCACCGCCCTCTCCCTCCTCCTCTCCGCCTCCTACCTCGCCCTCCCCACCCTCTACGCCGAAGTCACCGCCCGCATCGTCTCCGAAATGGCCCACGGCCTCTTCCACGCCCTCCTCCCCTTCGCCGCCTACGAGGCCCTCACCAAAGGGGCGTGGCGCGCCGGCGGCTGCACCTGCCGCAAATGCACCCAGCGCATCCCCCGCATCCTCCAATTCGCCCTCCGCCCCGACGTCGCCGACCCCGTCCTCGAGCGCGGCGCCCGCCGCGCCCTCGTCGGCCTCTTCGGCACGGGCTGGCTCACCCCCGAGTTCGCGGCGCTCCCCCCGAAGCTGCACGCCGCCGCGCTCAAGGGGCTGCAGAAGCGCTGCACCCCGGCTAACGCATTACCGATATTATACGCCGCGGAGACGGCGCTGCAGCGCATCGCGTCGATGGTGGACCCGTGGGTGGACACCGTGCGCCCGTTGTTAGAGGCGGGCAGAGCGTGCGTGGACGGCGTGCTGGGGAACGACACGGCCGCGGTGCTCGGCGCGGCGGAGTGGGTCGGCATCATGGAGGGCGACGGCGTGCGCTTCGAGGACGGCGAGCGCGTCGAGTGGGTTATGCGCGGCGTCGTAAGGGGCACGGGCGAGGGCAACGCGGGCAAGGTGTATCAGGTGCGTTTTTTCTTCGTGCGTATCTTATTTTTGTTTATGCGACGCACAGGCGCTGGTCAACGTCCTCCTCCTCCCGCACCCCGCGCCCGCGGACGAGAGTGTGTTCCCCGCGCAGCCGCTGTTGAGCCAGACGAGCCATGTGCGTGTGCAGGTCGAGCAGGCGAGGTGTGTGCCTCTTTCGTCCTCCCCCCATCATCTCTGTATACGCCTCCGTCCTCGTCCTCCGCGTTCTACCCCGTACTCCCTATCACTATCCTGCCTTCCCTCCGCCCTCGCTCCTCCATCGTCTCTCCTCCCCATCCCCCGCTACGCTTTCTATCGCCCGCCCCTCCCCTCCCTTCGTCCCGTCCTCCTCCTCCCTCCGCCTCTCATCCTTCTTCCATCCTCGATCTCGTGTCGGTACCCCACCCTCGATCCCCGTATCCGTCTCCCTCCCCCCACGCGCTTCGTCGATCCACCTTCCCCCTCCCTCCGCGCCCCGCACCCCGCGCCAATCAACACCCACTCTTCCATCTTCCATCTTCCATCTTCCTTCCTCTTCTCTCCTCTTCTCTCCTCTTTTTCTCGCGCATCCCCTCTATTTTATATCTCCATCTCCCCCTCCCTCCCTCTTTCCTGTTTCCTGTTTCCTGTTTCCTCCCTCTCTTCTCATTCCTCCCCTCCCACCCTCCCACCCTCCCACCCTCCCCAACATTCCGCTCACTCCCATCTTCGCGCTTCCTTCCTCCCTACCCCCTCCCACCCTCCCACCCTCCCCACAAATCCAACATTCCGCTCACTCCCATCTTCTCGCTTCCTTCCTCCCTACCCCCTCCCTCCCTCCCCCCCTTCCTCCCACTCCCCCCCCCCTCTTGTCCCTCTCCTCCCTCTCCTCCCTCCCCCCTCAAGTCCTCTTGTCTCACAATTCACAAAACAAATGAACCCAACTAACCCCCCCCCACCTCTCACTAACCCCCTTTCTCCCCCCCTCTTCCCAGAATGGACATCCTAACCTGGCTCAAACGCGGCGGCCGCGCGCGCGCCGACCGCGTCGCGCGCGAGGGCGGCCTCGACGGCGTCGAAGGGTGGGCCGTGAGGGAGGTGGCTGATTGTGCGTGTTGCGTTCCCTTCTCTTCTCTTCTTCGTTTCTTCTTCTTTGGTTTACCTTCGTTTCTCCTCGCGTTTTTCTTTGCGTTTCTTTTGGCGGCGTTTTTTTGGGCGAGGAGGAGGCGGCGGCTGCCCTTGCTCCTCTTTTTTTTTTCTCCCCCGGCCGGCCGGCGTCTGCGGTTTGGTGTGGAGGGCGTGCTGCGGGCGGGTGTCTTTGATTGGATTGGATTGGACTTTTGCGGGAACTTGCGGTCGCGGTCCCGCTCTCACTTGGGCAAGTGGGGGTGCGCGTGTGCGTGGGGTGCACTGCAACCGCGGCACGTTGCGCCTTGGCGTGTACTCGCACCGCGGCGCGTCGGCAGGTGCTGTGTGGGACGATAGGCGGTGCGCACGGGAGGCCGCCCTCACCCGGTTTTGGGTGCGCTGCGCAAAGAATTGGGGACGCGGGTGGGGCCGGGGACACCGCTACCTGAAAATAATGTCGGCGAGAGGGCATTCGTGCGGAAGTGGAAATCCACCGAAAGCGAGATCGCCTCCCGAGGAAGGGAGGAAGGGGCTTCAAAATTTCACTACATCGCACGCACAGGATCGAGAACGTATACGTTGTCGCACGGCGTCATGCAGCACGACTGCATTTCGTCCGAGACGCGACTCTCGACGATTTATTATTACCCTTCTTCTTAATTCTCTCCTCCTATCTACCCACCACTAACACTCCTCCAGTCCTCGAAATCCCCATCGACGACCTCCTCTCCGCCATCCCGCCCCCAACAAACCAGTCCGCCCAATCGCCCTCGCAACCGCACACGCGGCACCCCACCTCCGCGTCCGCCGCGCGCAAGTCCAACGCGCTGCTCGGCATCAACCGCGACGCGGACGCGCACAGCCTGAGCATCCACACGCAGCAGAGCAGCATGCGCGTGAGCGTGCTGAGCCGGGGGATATCGACGCCGCGGGGCGCGCGGAGCGTACGGGGCGCGGGGACGCGGGAGCGCGTGCAGGAGGTCGACGAAGAGACGGGGGAGCACGGAGCGGAGGGGGAGGGGGACGCAGAGACAGAGACGGCGGGGAAAGACGACGCAGGGGAGGACGACGGCGAGCGCCCCGACTCGAAGCTGACGCCCGAGCTCGGCGCGGGCGGGCGTGGGGGGCTGTTCTTCGGCGACGGGGCGAGCACGCTCAAGGGCAAGGGCCGTGCGCCCAGCAACGGAAGCGGAAGCGGGGGCGCGCCGCCCTCCCCGACCGTCGCGACGCGCAAGCCGCCCGTGCCGACGCGCGCGCTGCCGATCCCGGGCTCGCCCACGCCCTCGACGTCCGCGAACACGACGTACCCGCCAAACACGAAGAGCAAGTACGCGCGCTCAACGGTGAGCGTGAGCGTGTCGCCCGCGCCGGCCGCGCGGCCGCGTTCCGCCGCGTCGTCGCGCACGGGCACAGGGACGACCGCGAGCGGGCACACGCCGCGCCCGGGGTCCGCCGCGTCCACCTCGACGGTGCGCACGACGCGCGGGCTGCGGCCGCCGCCTGCAGCAGGCAGCCCCGCCGGGCGCCGCGCGTCCGGGGCGAGCACGAGCGCCAGCAGCAGCGTGGCGGAGTTCCGCACGGCGACGGCGCGGTCGCGGCAGAGCTCCGTGTCGAGCGTCGTGAGCAAGACTGGGGCCGCGAGCGTGCGGAGCCGCAAGACGAGCGGGGCGTCGGACGTGTCGGTGCGCACGACGGGCGCCGGCGCGGGTGCGAGCACGAGCACGACGAGCACCATGGGGCGGCCGCCGGTGCCTGCGCTGGACCCCGCGGTGCGCAAGCGCAGCGGGGGGGCGACGCCGAGTATACGGAGCGTGCGGAGTGCGACGGGGAGCACGAGTACGATGGATACGGCGGCGAGTGCGGCGCGCAAGGCGACGCTGGCGGTCGCGCGCGAGAAGCGCCCCGAGACCAAGGTGATTACGCTCAAGCAGCGCGGGCGGGTCACCCCTGGCGCTGCGAAGGAAAAGGAGAAGGAAAAGGAAAAGGAGCAGCCGGTGAAGGAGGAAGAGGAGAAGGAGCGGGACCACCGCAAGACGGACAGCACGACGTCGACCGCGAGCGCGTCGACGCTGCGGGTGAAGCGCAAGGGCTCGGGCGATACGGTGTCGACGGTCACCACCAAGGTGCCCGCGGCGGCCGCGCCGCCCCCCGCACGCAAGCCCACCGCTTCGAAAACCGCCGCGCCGCCTCCCAAGCGGCCTGCCCCCGCCCCTTCCTCAACGCCGGGGACGCTCAAGGACCTGCCCCAGCCGCGCGGCGCGATGCTCGAGATCGGCATCCCGTGCATCATCTCGTCGAAGCGCAAGCGGTTCAAGGCATTCGCGCGGTACATCGGCGAGGTCGAGGGCGAGGCGGGGCCGTGGGTCGGCGTGGAGGTGCCTGCGGGCGCGGCGGACGGGATGGGCGCGGGCGCGGGCGGGCGGCAGTGGAACGACGGGTCGTGGGGCGGCGTGCGCTATTTTGAGATTGGCGGCGCGGGGAGCGAGTGGGAGTATGGGGATGAGGGGCGCGATCGCGCGGCGCGGAGGCGAAGGCTCGAGGGGAGCTTTGGCGGCGGCGGCACGCAAAAGGGCGTCAAGCGCGAGGGCGAGTCGCTCGGCGGCGCGGCGCGCGGTGCCAAGCGCATCCGCAGCGCGAGCCCCGCCGTGTCGGACGTCGAGGGCGCGGGCGAGTCGCGCGGCCTGTTCGTCCGACCCTCTGCGGTCCTCTACGTCGTCGACGCGGTCGGCGCGGATTTGTGATGATGATGTGAACGCTTTTTCTTTTGCTATCGTGTGTTTTTCTTTTTCCTCTTTTTTTTTCTCTGGGTTTCATTCCTACCATACACACATTTCTGTCCTCACGTTTCATGCTTAGTTCTGACGACTCAATCGATACCTCACGTACTGCACACCACTCCTTTTATTTTATAATACGCGCTCTCGATGCACGCCGTACACACTCCTTGGAATAATACTTTTTTCTCTAAATACTCACTTGATTTTAGCGCGACGAAAACAAGATCGCCGTGCAGTACCCCGCCCCGGAATCACAGTCGCCGTCTATGGTCGTCTTGGCGGTGTGGGTGCGCGCGCCCCGCTCCGTCTTGGTCACAACCCGCTTTGGCCACAGCATGTGCTTTCGGCCAGTAATCTTAATTTTCATCTCACAACCATGCTACTCGGAAACCCTCCAGCGTATAGTGAGCTTGCGACCTGCATTCTTCATCTTCGCCCTTGACATAAATACTCAGCTCGGGACGAACCAACCCCAGCCTAACGCACTCTGCCGACAGTTTCCGAACCGTCAGTAGCGGAGCCTCCGCCGCCATATCCTACGCCTTATGATCCTTTCGCGGATGAACCACCCATGGACCACCGCACGTTCGCCACTTTGGTGGTGTGCGGCATATTCTGTTTTCCCGTCGTCGGGTATTTTGCGCCGCCCGCTACACGGGCTCGTTTTGATCTTGATTCCAGGCTAGGGCTGGTTTATGCGACGGTGTGCGAGTGGTGTGGTATCAGGTGCGATTTTCCAACGGCGAGCTTTGAGGCGATTTATTTATGCCGCGCGTCTACAGGGTTGGACGGTTTTGATACGATGTGTCTGTTTCTTTGAATGCAGGATCTGGATCTCTGCTGTTTCGTCTATCTTCGGTGTATCTGCTCAAAACGCCACTCGTGTCTGCAAAGTTCATACATCCGTCGGTGTAGGCGCCCAGGGACAAAAACAAACCGGAGTTCAGGGTCGGTTGGCAGATTATCATGTTTGCATCCGGTCTAAACCTTCGTTCTACGGCATTCTGCGCTAAAATAAAGAACAAAAGCTGATAAGGATCTCTTAACCGTCTACGACTAGCGCTACGCCTTCCTTATACGATTCGCTCTACCTCTCAAAAGATAATCGCAACATTGATTATAGTCGGACGGAACTCGGGTAAGTTATTTCCATCTTGTTCAATACAACTCCCTCTCTCTAATCACGGCCTTTAACCTTTTAGCGCTTTCAATATGCCATAGCTGCGCCAATCTTGCAACTGTCACCGCTCATCGACAGACGACACTTGCCTAGATTCTCTCAGGTCGCGTTAAATAAAATCTGCACAAATAGCAAGTGACTTCGTTGGCATTTCTGCAATCCTGAAGTTCTACGTATTCCCCCCCGCTCGCTCCCTGACCGTCGCGATGTCCTCCAATGGCCAATACTACGATCCCAAGCTCTCCCAACCCGCCCCGGCGTACTACCAAGGCTGTGTGTACCCGGTGTAGCTCATCCATCTAGTATTCCGTGACTCACGAACGTCTTCAGCCCCCAATGGCAATCAGAACTACCCCATGATGAGCCAGCAAGGCTACAACTCGTCGCAGCCCCAGATGCATCCTGCGCCGCAACCGCAGATATTCGTCAACGTCACCCAAAACCAGAAGCAGAAAGGCGGTTCCTGTTGTTGCCCCTGGTGGAATCTCCTCGGCATAATATTTTACGACGTGTATTGATATTCTTTCTAGCCTGGCCGGATTCTGCGCTGGCCTGTGTTGCTGCTGCTGCTGTTGCTGAGCTGAAGCGCCAGAAGCCTGCCCTTGGTTTCGTTCGAAGTGTAGGATGTTTAGCGTTTACTGCTTGCCAAGTTGAATAGTATCGCCTGCAGGGTTTCCCCGGTTCAGTCTGACACCGGGTTTCACAACCCATTCCGTTCATTTATCGGATCCCGCGATGGATAACTCGAAGTCAGCCGTCTCCGACCGCGCTCTCATTTTTCTTTCCTTTGCCTACGCGACTCGAGACTATATTTATACTTGGCACATACCTTCGTTAAGTACAATGCCAGAATTATGGAAATGCAGGATTCGAATTACCGACCGAAGAGAAATGGGGAGTGTGTTGTGACTTAGAACAGTGTAGCCTTCCTCGAAAAATTGGGTGTTTAAAATTGTACAGAATAAGGATGGGCATCTCGAAAATTGAGGTTTACGAGTCAACAACGTCATCGGTTCGTTTCACTAAAAAAAGTCCGGGTCAACAAGAGCTCCATTTGGTGGCGATGAGACAGACATACCTCATCATCTCCCTCCCCCGCCTCAAACAAAAAGTCAACCTGGTTTTGAAGACGCAGCTCATCTAACCGTTCGATGACGGCGGGGTCGAGCTCCCGATTATACCCGGGCAACCACCAAATTCCGATTTCGAAGGGATCCTTCTCGCTGTTCTCGTCGTCCGCGCGGGCGGTCGGCAGCCGGGAGAGTACAAAATTCAGGTACATGGTATCGTCGAATTGGAGGAGAGATTGGCAGTTGAAAGATTTGAGGCGAGGAATGAGACATCGCTTTGACGTCCGGGTTAGCTCGCCGAGGAGGGTATCGCTTATCAGGAGCTGATCGGCGCCTCCGCCCTCCGCAACGAGTCGGTGGTCTGAGATCCCCAGCATCTCCAAGGCGGGTAAATTGGCCAGGCATTCGAGGAGTTGTTCCGGAGTGACGATCGAATGATAGAGTTTGAGACAGAGAAGGTGGGTATGAAATGAAGAGCGTGAAGAGAGGGCAAGGAACTCGTTCTGCGGCCATGGCAGGGCGAGACGTGGATATCCCTCTGCATCTATTTCGAACTCCTCCAAAGCAGGCAATGTCAGACTCTTGATGATCTCTCCCATTGGTCTCGTAACATTACCAGCAGAAAAGCCGTCCCTTTCAACACCAATCCAGAGGGATGCCATGGACGATGTGATTGGAGGAAGGGACGCTGATAATTGGATGTTCGGAGGTAGCACCAGACTGGCTAGTTGAAGGCAGAACTTGGCCGTGTTCGACAGATGTGTGGACAAGTTTAAAGCGGGGCTGGCGGGGAACCCTAATAGCTCGCTGGCTCCCCACATCTCCGTACAGCGAAGTTCATGTAGCTGATGCAGAGGAAGGTTTGGGAGGGCTGCGAAGTCGGCGGGACTACCGCTAAAATGGAGCCGCTGCAGCCGTGGAGCTATCTCGAACATGTCCAACGGTGATGGCTCCCCCAACAGCTCGAGTGACTGCAACTGAGGGAGTCTCCCCTTCACGTCAGATAGATCCAGTAGGTCGGCTTCCCCACACATGAATCCAGCCGACTTCCAGCGCTCGGAATGGGCTGCAAGGAGTGCGAGCGCAGGGGTTTGGGGCTCCGATACCGAGGCACTGATAACAACCAAGATACTGAGCAAAGAGGTGCCCCCACGTGTCAAAGCACTCTGCAGGAGGGACACCATTTTTTCGGTGCTAATCCGGGTCGACCAAAGTATGTTGTGGAGCTCGATGGTATTCCACAACGATTGCGTCCCCATTGCTATATCGTGCCACAATGCGCATACCTGGGATACTGCTAGCAGAGGCGCGTGGGCGAGTCTGGACAATTCGATCTCCAGTGTGACCGCTGGAACGTCGTCGAACTGGAAGGCGGGCGTGAATGATCGGTCGCACAAATCGAAAATTTCCACCAGAAGTTCAGAGGGTAAGCGCCGGATAGGAGAGAGCAGGCTACTGCAATCATTATGATAGGCTTCCAGAGCTGCGCGATCAGCGGTCAGTGTACTGAGCTGAGTTTTGAGGCGAGATATCTCGTCATCGTATCGGCTGAGTTCGTCGGATAAAGCAGAAATGGTGGATGAAATATGGTCGGGAGGCGGTAAATGAGCGCGCAAAAGTTTGCGGATTCTGTCTGCCTGCCCAGGTTCCGCGAGCAAACGAGTACGGCTGAAGTTCATGATAGTCAGGAGCAGGAGCCACGGTGGCAGTGTTACCGGGCCGCCGGTACGAAAATTGAAAGTCAACATGTAGAGTGAACGGGGTACACTCTAAAACCGCCTTACTACTTATGACGTTGTTGTCCATAAAACTGCTCGAGCCGGTATAGATGTCAAATAAATTTTCAAACCGTGCCAAGCTTTCCTTGACTGTCTCTTCCGGACCCAAATTTTGGCTGGTACTCGTCACCCGACCAAAGGAATGCGGTCGCACTCCCTTATTCTCGGCCTTGACGTCGAAACTTAGAAGGATGTACGCAAACACGGCTTTCAGTTCCGTCGCAGCAAAGAACGTACTAATCAAAACTAGTGATCAGAAATCAAGAAGTATTAATCGCGGCCAGCGTTTTCTTCACCGTCCTGGACATGCATGCTTTCCGTGCCCGAAAGGAAGATGGTCCGGGCCAGTTGAGACCATATGGCGGTTGAAGACGCCTTCGCTGGCAGAATTATGCCTTTCCTCTCGCATACGTGCAAACCGGAAGCCATCGAACATTTCAGCATGATCGTGATTGGCTGCCAGTGCAAACAAGCCGTCAGTTTAAGCTTCAAAAAAGTGTACGATGATATTATCACTTGAATCATGCTGAACCATTCGGCCGGGTACAGTCACGAAGGCTCCGTAGGGAATCAACGTCCCATCTGAAAATTTGAAACCTTCCTTGGCGATAACCTTGCGCGTCATTGTAGCTGCGAATAAAGTGTAAGAAAGGGAGTGTCGCACATGTCCGCATAACTTACATGCCCCAGACCCGTTTGTTTAAAACGTTGAGATTCGCGGAGGAAGCTGTCAATCTTATGCATATTGGCAAGCGCCGCTTTAGTCCATCCCTTTTCCTTGACCTCACGGTCCGCCTCCTCGCGCATAGGCTGGAAATGGCTGGGATATGTGGTGAGATCAAACAAGGCGCTGCTGAGAGCCTGAAATTCCGGAGTCAGGCAGGAATTCAACCGATGCTGGATACGTTACCATCGACGAGGTTGATAACAAGGAGCCGCAGGCCAATTGCTGATGGCTCCCTGTCCGACTCCTTCGCGTCTTCCAGCAGCCAAGAAAAAAAATCATTCTGGATTTATGTGAGTCTCAACCGTCCAGTATATCGAGGGAAAGAAACGGACAGGCTTGTCCGGCCAGTTGGGACCCAGTTCTTTCTCCTTTGCGAGCCGTTCTTCAATCAAGGGTCCCAGAAATTTCATTGCATGACGGAGATTTTTATCTTTCGGCGAGATAAAAAGCGCGATTAATCTATCTCTGATTCAGTGGTTGAAAAATTGTTCAACGCATATGGCCCACTGCTTGAAGATGCCGGGAAGAAGCGCGATCAGTTGACCGCTCTTGAAAGCCCTTATCGTATAGTCGATGTTGAGACCCAGGTACTCCTTATTCCTGCCTGTCAAAAGTGAATAGTCAATCTAATTCCCCGAGATCCAGGGGAGTCATAGACAAAGAGGGAGGCCAATAAATGCTCGATTGCTAACGCGTGCTATTGCTTGCATGACGCCCGGTAGAACGGTAAAAGCCTTCCATTCTAGCGGACATTCGTAAGGTTCGGCCGGATGTGCACCTCGATATGCGACCTCACCTGCGTTCTCTAGGGCAAGGACATCCTCAAGGGATAAAATTACTCTCGTCCATGACTTCCGGGAGGATACGGGCAATATTCCTTGTCATCGTGTTCCGCACCGTATGTTGGTGATGTGGATTTTCAGTGATTTCTGGACCCATGGTGTAATCCGCTTGCAGCGACTACCTCACAGAATATAGTAGTATTTCTAGCGGAGAACATGATCACAACTCCTGGCCCCATCATAAAAACAGAGGACATCGTCTGGCGCGGCGCAGATCTCAGCAGTGCGCTTTGTTCCATTCGCGACATAGTCCCATCGCCAGGGGCGCGGGACTCGGGAGACGCCGTTCGGATCCTTGATGTACCCATCCCACACAACATAGGCGACATGAAAGAAATAATGATACGCTCCAGCGTATGAGGAAAATAAACCATTAGAGCCGATAAGAGCTGGAACTGGGTCCTGCGTAAAAGGGAATCGGGCTGAGAATGCCCGGAAATTCAACAGGAAAGTGTCGAGACATACTTTGTTGCCCCTCCAAAGCCAAGAAATTGCGGCCACTGCTGCGAAAGCATAGCCAAGGAGGATTATAGCGTCGACGTTGGCAATGGTGCTCATCGTTTCCGTTAAGTATCTGTGAGAGAACGTCGAAGTGCAAGGTTAACTTCCGCCGGTGAAATCCCACCTAATTTTAATTTCGACTTCCCTGCCGGCGGCATTTGTGAGAATGGCGATATAACACCTGCAGATCGGTGGCCACGAAACCAAGGGAAGGCTTCGATAAAGAGAGAGCAGAGCAGACCAAATTTACCCGCCAGGTCAGGTCGCGACGACGGGATTGTCATGGACAGATGTGCAGGGGAGGAAATTATTCCGTTGAGAGTTAAATCACATCAGGTTCAAGACTTTCCAGGACCGCAACTCTTCCAAGAATGAAATCAAATTCCCATGTCCAGGCACGAGACATGTGGCACAGAATTCAACAGAAATAGACGGGATATGCGAGTGAAAAAAAGTCCGTGATGAGCGTAAAAGGCAGACGGTGAGGACGAGACCAGGCTAGCAATAGAGAGTGTCGGAAACGTCTTCAAACCAGGCGGCCCTTCTGCGTCTGTGTCGTCTGCAACGGCGGATTCAGCGTCTACCGGGAATCGAGTGGATAAATTCAAACCTCGACATCATCCTCCGGGAGCCTGATGGCCTGGCGGCGCGCTCTCGCACGGACAAGAAGACGCGCAATTACGAACAGCACGAAGAACAGCATGGACCCAAGCGCGAACTGCACGCTCGTTTTCCCTGCCGCCTGGAGCGCGGCCTTTGCAAAGCCAGAGTTCGCCCCGCAGACCTGGGCCCACTGCTTGTTGCTCGTGATCGCAGCACCCTGCGGAAGGTAAGCATATATACGATAGTTTAAATGTCAACACACCTCCGCGCGATAGATGAATTGCGTCAGCGGAATGTCGCCCTCGCTGCCGAAGACAGGGAGGCGGCGCCAGCCCTCGGGGTCAGCCGTGCCGTTCTTGAATTTGAAGCGCAGGAAGTCGCGCAGGTCCGGCGGGGAGCCGCGCCGCAGCTCGATGGCAAGTGCAGAGCCAAAGTTGGCTATATACCCAGGAGAACGATGTTGAAAATTCATTAATGGTTACAGAACAATATTTGGCACGTACGAATCGCCTTGAGCTCCGGGTGGTCATTGACGATCTCAGTCTGATGAAAGAGGGAGATGAATGGCTGGTATGTCGTCTGCACGACCATGAGCTGCAGCGGATCGCCATTGAAAGCGATGCGCTCCAGTGAGCTCAAGATGGTGTGCAGGAGGGTGCGGCCCGCGACTGAATCAAAAACCTCAGCGACGTTGGCGGAAATTTTTTGATATGAAACGTACCGTTGCCGATGCCGTTGGCCTTCTCGTCCGAGAAAACGGCGACTTCGTGGAAGTCCGCGAGAGCACGGGCTTGGTTGATGTATGTCGGCGGGAGCCGGTATGCGTACGTCTGGTTGTATATGAGCTGCGTGTTCATGTAGTCATAAATCTAGAAATTCCAGTTGTAATCAGCGGCATAACGACGGGAATGAAACATGTCTCCCACATTCCACTGGATTAACGAGCATTATTAGAGGCAGAGGCGTTAGAGCGAGGAGAGACGTACGATATTGTCGAGGGTCGTGGGGCGGCCAAATACAAAGTCCTTCACGGCACTGAAGAAGGGCTCTGCTTCCTTAGCCTTGTCCTTGAATGCGTCCGAGTTGTGGAAGGCCTCGATATGCTTCTCAAAAGCCTGGCGAAAACGATGAAACATTGTGCATGCAGGCTCGGAGAACACGACTCACCGGACAGTCCGTCCAGCTCTCCATCGAGCGGTCATTCCCCGGCTCAACCGTCTCCATCGGGACGTACTGGTAGCCGCCGAGGGGAGCGGCCACCACCGTCTCGTTTGCGAGAACGATCTTGTTCTTGGGGTTGGGAGGGAAGAGGCCTTGCAAGAGTGCGGTGGCGCTGTCGAAGACCACAGAGCCCTCTCCACCGGCCTTGGCTCGCACCTTGACTTGCTGGGTATCGGCGATATCACCCGCCATCGAGGAGATAAACGACGCAGAGCCGGGCGTCAGGTAGGTCTCTCGGAGTTGCGCGCCGAGGAGATGGAGGTCAGTCTACACGCGCAGGTGAGGCGCAGTGCACGATGCAAACAGAAGTGAGGCGCACGACACCGAGGGCGGTAGAGTCAGTCAACGAAGGTGCATAGGTTTTTGGGTCTTGATAGAATTCGTCGCGATCGCCGTTGCGGGCGATAACAATCACACCGAGTACAGAGGACATTGTGTATGGAAGTAGATTGGGAGGGAAGAGAGGGAGCTGGGGAAAGAGGTCGTCGGATGAGTCGCATTTTAAAGTCTTGGTCGCCAGGTCCGCGCATGGCGAGAAGCTGCAGGCCCCGGGAGCCTTGGGAAAAAGGTGCGCGCTTACCGCGTTTTGTGAAGTGATAGGATATAGTTGGTGTGAATGACAATCGTGTTTCGTTTCACGACCAACATTACATAACGCGCAGACTTCATCCTGTATAAACGCCGTCCAGGTAAAGGTTCTTCAATGTGAAATGTGGGTTTCCAGGCCTTCGACGGGTCAGCCGCTGTGGAGAGTGAGGCGCAGCGCTCCAATGATGCATCTGATCCCCTCTGCCGTTTGGGTTTTGCATTCAAGCTGTAGCCCACAAATGAATGCGGAGGCAACGCATCGATCGACACGCGACGACGGTCAGGCTTGGGGTCAGCGTTGTCCAAGAGGCGCAGTTTAGAAGCCAAAGTAGCGAAGAAGACGATCAGAATGGATTGGAGCTGCCTCTTGCCAAGGAGGTTTGGTGTTCAATGCGAAATCAGAACCAGTGCTATGGGCAGCAAGCAAAGCTCAGGCTGCCATGACGGCGGGGACCACGGCTGTCGGTCCGGGATGATGTGCTGACAAACCAGTCTAGATCTCCGATCATTTTCAACATCATCCTCACTAAAGGCGGGTCGCCGGCCAGAGTCCTAGTCCAACGTCGAATAATAAGTGAGGGGTCCCTTCAACGGTAGAATACCCTGCCAGATTGATCACAACAGACGAGGTACCGGTAATTTTTTGTTGTAGCGTCTGTTTATACCAAGTGTATACGAGACTACTGATGGATTCAACACTCGGAATTTCTGGCGAGGTCAGGGATCGAAAAAACACAAACAATTGAAAGTAGAAGCCAGGTACTCCAACACGTTATATGCTCAATATTGGGTGGGGAACTGAACTGTGACGCAGATAAATTAAATCGGGGGAAATTGGGAGATAAAGGCAGCGACATCGCTACGCAGCGAATTTTTCTCCATTCCCTCGGGTTTCCATCGTTGAATGTTGAGTACGAGTTGATGGCAGCGGTTGATTGAATTATGTACTAGATAGATCGACTGAGCGAAAATTCAAGTGGTTCGACACTGGAACACAACAATATTAGATTGCTTACTTTTGATCGGCTCGGTCAACTGAACTGTATGCACAGAAAAGCTGGGGGATATTCCATCAGTGAAGGTCAAACCTCGGACACGACGATTCTGACGCACCATTGTGTTTACTCCTACACTCTCGGAACTCGAAGTTGAACAAGATCGGGCGCCTCGTCTCTGGACTTACGCGCGAAGACTGGATTTCTCGTGCAACCTTTGGAAGAAGGAGAAATCCGGGCAGGGTTGCACCGGCTGGCGCGATACGAAGTCAGTCTCGGCCCTAGCCATCGAGGAGAAATCAATTATCTATCACTGATTGGTGGTTGAGTATTTCAGACGCCTTGGGGCTGCGCTCGGAGGCGTTTGGGTATGCCAGCGGCAGCATCGATGCATGTAGGTAAAAAAAGTCTTGGGATGTTGAGAGTAGATGGATGAGCCGCGACATATCCCTCACGGGCGGGTCGTGCATCTCGTATGTGTGGGGATAGAGGAGGCCGAGGGCACCACTGGGGTACTCGGAATCGCTGAATAGTCAGCAGTGCTTCCGAGAAGTGCAACCTCATCATCAACGACTTGTACGCTACGGGCATTCCAGCGCTCATTTGAAAGCTGGTAAGTCAAGTCAAATAAAACGGATTTACATTCACAAGTTGTTCTACCAATATGTCGTGTTACACATTAACATTGAACATGAGCACCGATTCACCCTATCGGATTCTGTCAATATTTCAAGTCGAAGCGAATTGTTTGAATGACGCACCTCCGTGCGCTGTTTATCCGAGTGTCGTGGTATAGAAATCCATCCATCAAGTTGTCCAAAGTTTACAGTTTTTTAGTCGGAATATATGCAGTTGACCAATCGTGAGCGGCATGTCTACGGCCATGGGGGTCCACAGTTGCCGTCGAGTCCTATGGGAATGTTCGATTGGGCTTCCAGATCTGTTTTGTTAAATTGAAGGAGAAACTCAATTTCGCTGTGCACGCACCGGTGTTCAAAAGGTGGTTGGCTGGGTATACTCCACGAATGATACAATACAGGTACAAGGCCGCCATTTCCGGATGTTGAATACAGCACAGAGTGCAATGACTGGGTTGCTGGTATGCGCTATGTACAGGTCTACTTGTTGATCCAATCAGCAATGAAGAGGTTACAACACAGAAAACGGGATACACACCAGTCCTTTCATTCTCGTTTTGGGAGTCGGCATCGATCTCAGAGATACGACATCTCGTGCACTTCCTCAGCCACGCGTTTGCGGCGGAAAAAGCCAGCGATCTTCTGGTACGTAGTCTGGAGCCACGAGGGTCGGCGGTGTTCATTCTGTGACGAGTTAGGACATCGGCTGAATGATCTAAGCCAATCGCGTGATACTCACCTGGAGAGTAGGATTAACGGAATTCAAAATGTTACGGTAGCGCTCCAATTGGTCCCGATGACCAGTGGACGGAACGAGGGTTAACTCGGACGACGATGCAGAGGAAAGACTGTGCTGCTACATGGAGTGTTCAAAGCTGGACGTCATGACACGCAGAGTGAGGGTCACCTTCAAAGTAGACATATATTGATATGGTAGCTGGTAGCGGTGTGTTTTGTGGTCGCCCTAGACGTTGGGAAGAAAAGCACGACGACAAACAACAATGCCAATCAATCGCGGAGATTGGGCGGCATGTCGGCGCCGGGCCCGGGTGCTTAGAATGTTGCATGCCCCTCCCCGGGTAGTAGCCTGTCATATATATGAGTTCTTGGATGCTCTTCCGCCTTGCAAATTTGCTTCCCGCTTGAGGGTTGTCGTTAAGAGTCGAGAATTCACCGCAGCTCACGTCTATTGATCGACTTTCGGCCATCACGGTGATCGTCTGCCAGCGTGACGGCATGTTCACTACCTGCCTCGCCAAGCAGCGGAGGCCATTGTCCAACAGAAGCGCTGCTTCGCGACGACTTGATTAGATTATGTCAACGGTCAAGGGAAGAAAAAAAATCACGGGCGTACAATTTACATGCAGTTGGCGAGAGTAACAGTAAATCCACTCTCCGATGAAGCAGGCGCACCAGCGACACATTGCGGCTTGAAACTAATCAATCCATCCGTTCAAAAAACGCACTTCGAAATGAACCTATCGTCGGTCAAACGGCAACCATGTGAATGAGTCGATTTCCTGAAAGGTATGCGCCGTATCGACCATACCTGAAGAGGTACGAAATAGTCTAGATCCAACTGATGCGGAGTCTGGATTGAACAAAGTCGTCCTCGAGATAAAGAGAAATCGCGGCCGTGAACTAGAGTAGAGATCCAAAGTAATCTTGAACGAGTAAGCAATCTAGCCCCGGGAAACGGGAAACTCCGGAGGTCGCCGTTGGGCAGGTAGTATGGGGCCGTATCACAAGTCCTTCAACGATGTGTCAAGACGGACGGAACAAGGCGATTGCTGCACCGCGCCCCTGATGAAAGACAGACAGGAAAAGTCTACGGAGATGGGGACATGCCGCTGGGAAAATGTTATTGGTTAGCTTCACTAAACGTCTCGGAACCTATGATAAAGAATACACTCACTCTGGAAATATTGTATCTGAGGAGGATGTGTGCGCTTTATCAGTCATTCCTGGGCAAGTCAGAAGGACATAACCGAGTTGACCGGACTACTAAACGGGGTTCTCCGATAAATGACGATGCACCGCCTTCGATGGCCATAGTTAGTTGGCAGCAAAATAGTCACTGCTGCCTTGTGTTTAGTAGAACGGATACGATACACCACAACGTACTGGTATTTGTGAGTCCTGTCCACGCCGTTAGTGACGCCGGTTCAATTTTCGAGCGCGACACAGATGGTTTCCAAAATGGCGCCGATAGTGCCATGAATTAGAGCACGCGGTGGCTTCCCAACGTTTTTTCAGACGCAGGTTCGAGCCCGGCCTTCTACGGGCTGACATCTGGAACATATTTGTTTAACCTCTTCGCGATCCCCTCGGCACAGTGTAAGGGAGGCAACGGTAAGCACTGCCAGCGGCACCAAGAGGAGGCTGAGGATAGTTCATACCAGGGAAGCGACCTATAGAAACGCCCCGGGTCATAAACGACGGTGGTGACGAAGAGGATGGAGCACGGCGACTTGATTTGAATGAGGGAGTAAAAGGTGCACGTGGCTTTGCGGAGGAAAAGGCGCAGACATCTCCGATCACAATTCCAAGTTCTGAACAAGACTCCGTCAGTTAAATAGTCCACATGGTTCGGACACAATTATCTCCCAGAAAACAGCAAGAACAGGAAACAACTTGAGAAGAGCACTTGAGAAGCCTACGCTTGTAACGGAAAGTCCAGGCTGATGCGGTCTCGGTGATGTTCAGGTTACAGCAGTGAGACTCTGTGAGAGGATCCGGTCCGTGAATGTAGAGTCAAACCCGGTAGCGGTTGAGACCAAGTGGAAGGCAGGTATACAGATCGGCGGTGATAAGTCGGGAGCCACCGGATTCTTGGACCAACCTTGAGGTCAATGTGCGCGCGATGTGGCAAGGAACCTAAACGGGACTTGGTTGGCGCAGATACTTCGGAGGAAGGGCGACTGATTGCGATGATTAAAAGGAATCTTTCGGGTCCACGAAACCCGGAAGCACTCATCTGGAATGAAGCATTCGAGCCGCCCTTCCGAGAGAAGGGATATCCAAGAGAGAACCGCGGTTTTTCTCCCAGAAAAGGCTGGGTATCAGGCTATGTCATCGGAAACCAGTGCAATAAGAAACCACTCACTCTGGAAATATTGTATACGAGGTGAATGCGGCCAGCGGAACGCTTTGGCCGGCCTTCCTGGTTTGAAGCCGGAAATGATTGGAAGGAAGCTGAGGATATAACTCCGCCCATGGTATTCCAAACGGGGGGTCATATTCCGTTGCACAAAGGGCTGTAGATAATTAACGGTCTTCGCTGATGGAATACAGTAGTAATATAGTTCGAGGACGGTACACACCAGACCTTAAATCAAGTCGACAGTAACACCTGTTTGCGGCCCACCGAAATAGCTGTGTTGGCCAGATTTACGAAGGAACGCGATCGGTATACACCATCCAGCCTCACCAGAACGGCGTGGGCACAACTAGGTCAGGAAGCAAGGTCGAGCTGGAACTATGGTTGCTGTGCTTCGATTCTGGGAATTAAGCGAGGCGTTGGCTCCTTAACCGGCAAGTCATCTGGAAGGCAGGCTCGTCGTAAATCTAGAGTATGGGGGGGCACCGTGAGAACATGGCTGGAAACTATCTTCGATACAAACGTAACACCCCGCCCGTAGGTCAAGCCAGGTCGCCGGAATTCATGTTTGTGTGAAATGGTAATTTAGTGACTCCCAGCTATAATCTCGAGAAAGTTTGGAATGTAGGAGCCCGCGGAATGCTCAGGATCTGGAAGCCTGTCAGTGTATCTCGACATCCTGAAAACAGCGCTGGATGTTAGCACCGCATCGCGGAATTTAAGTTCGGAAATAACCATGCTGACCGGCGTAATCGTCAACGACAGCCCAAAATCTACGGTCAATGATGCGTGACACCTACTTCCACCTCCGAGGAGGTTTATTATCTCGAACAACGCGTCTTGAAACATTGGTTGAGGCTGCGCCTGAAAACCGCGATTGTAGCTACCGAGGTAAGTGCACAAAAGCAAAAGCACCCTTTGCGAAGCGAACCAACCGACCTAGTTGAGATTATTGCAATGCGACGTGTTCACCGCGGTAACGGGATTGAGCTTAGCTCGCTATCGTTGGCGATCGACCTTAGCCGGGTAAGGGGATTAACCTTACGCCGTCAACGGGAACGACCTTACCGCGGTAACGGGAACATTATGGAGTGATACGAGGGACGATAAGCATCAGAGTTGCTTAAAACGATGAATACTTGCCAGGAATGGTCTCCGAGGAGCGGGACTTGTGTTCCTAGAAGGCGCAGGTGGGAGTATCAGAGGTAAGTGCACAACAGGCCCCTTTGCGAAGCGCCAACCGACCGAGTTAAGCTTGTTGCAATGCGACATGCTCACTGCGGTAACGGGATTGAGCTCAGCCCACTAGCGCTAGCGGGATCGACCTTAGCCGGGTAACCTTAGCCGGGTAAGGGGATCAACCTTACGCCGTTAACGGGAACGACCTTACCGCGGTAACGGGAACATTATGGAGTGACACGACGGACGGTAAGCATCAGAGTTACTTCAAACAATAAATACTTGCCAGGAATGGTCTCCGAGAAATAGGACTTGTGTTCCTAAGAGGCGCAGGTGGGAGTATCAGCGAAAGGTGACATTTGCCACGCTTGCCACGGAATTGATAAGCAATCGATCACGATCTCGATATAGTAGGATTATAAGGATATAGTCTCATGGGCACCTCGTCCCAGCACGGAAATATGTTCGGATCTGCGGGGTGAATTCTGAGCAAAGATTTTAAGCAATGCTGCTGTTTGCATTTTCTAGCAACAGTTGAGCGGTGGGAATTTGACTTTGGGATATAATGAAAATTCAGATTTTCATTATATCCCCAAGGATGCTTGGTAGTTGAGATTAAGACCCTACTCTAGACCGGCAGGGACAGGTGTTTCCCCCCGAATGAGGTCTATCTGATGTAACTCTCATCTAATTCCACCCATCAGCAGCTTGTTCCTCAGCCTGCCTCTCTCAATAATTGGGGTGAATAACTGTCAAGATCAGGGATGGACCTCAAAGACTTGATGTCGAGACCTGAACTTTGAACATCCCAGGACTTCACCAACAGAAGCTGCTATGTCTGCACACAACCTGCACATCGAAAAAGCCACAAATACACTGCAAAAGGATGTGTTCTGGGCCAGATTACTGGGACTTGAATCCTAGTTCCTAGGACCAATATCTGGGCACTGAAAGGCTAAGAATTTCCAACAACTTGAGTGTGTTCTGGATACACAGAGGTAACATGGTGCATCAATAATGAAATAGTGTGGGTACACAAACAGGGACTTAGACCGTGACAGAGATTTGATGTATGTTGCAAAAGTAAAGGCAAAAGGATGAGTTGAGTCTCTTCCATAGCATGGCTGTTGTGTTGCAACAGACACAATGTGAGGGCTGTATGCACTCTGTGCATGCCCTCTTGTTCCATGGCTGCTCAGCTCAACGTCAACAAAGTCTCATTACGTGTAAATGCCTTATTTGGCAACTTGGTTTCCGCTTTTGGAATGATGTCCACCGACAACGGGCGATGTGACACAGGAAGAACACACGACCCATACAGTTTTGACGGCAGTATTTTCCATGGGTGGTTAGCAACAATGGATCAAAAGAATGAAAATAACTGTTTTCCTGAGTTGGATTTTCCAGGAACATTTCATATTTCCTGGAATGTTTCCGCATGAAAACAGTGCATAGTCTTCTTGTTCAATTTTATGCAGCAACTTGCCCTCCTTTGGCCTCAAGTGTGCATTTTTTCGAGTGAATCCTTCCAAAGGGGTTTGTAAACCCGTTGATAAGCCGTGTAATTTGCCAACCGTGCAAAGTGCTTAGAATTAAGCATAAACACGCACATCAAAGGTTAACATCTACTCCAGATGGTTAAATAATGGTCATACAAACTGCGAGGCACACAGGCACCTAATTCTGGAGGGCCTTACTTCCAATG
The DNA here is from genome assembly GCA_029289565.1 of Mycena galericulata. Lineage (NCBI taxonomy): Eukaryota > Fungi > Basidiomycota > Agaricomycetes > Agaricales > Mycenaceae > Mycena > Mycena galericulata. Next base: position 25,786 of record JARKIA010000352.1, read on the forward strand.
ACGGTCTCTTCCTCTATTCAGGGGTCAGATTTGGAATAAGGGATTCAAAAGGATTAGTCGCGAATCATAGCAAGGTCTGGAGACCTTAATTCTAATGACGGTGTGAGGGCTGTATGCGCCCTGCACATTCCCTCTCATCAGAAAGGAGCTACAAACGACTCTATCAAGAACCCTTCCCAGATGAAACTCCAATACCACTTCGAGAAGATGAATTTTCCCGGAAAAACATTGCACCACGTCGCACCCAAACCATCGCCATATAAACAAATCACATTCATTGACAACCCATGATACCATCAACACTCTAAAAACAATAAAACCACGAAACCAGGCCCACGAAGACGCGAAATCATCCGGATTTTCCCGGAAAATTCACCTATGACAGCCAAATTCAACAAATCTTCTGGAATAATTCCGCCATAACCTAACCTACCAGCACCTCTCAATCTGACCTAAAGCCAACCTAACCTAACCCATCGCTCAGACCACCCACAAGACCTTAATTTCCCGGAAAATACTGCAACTTGGCAGGAAAAACTGCCTCGTCTACGGCATCTATCGACCACGAGTACGTCGGGGAGCACTGCGTTCTCTGAAACACGGAAGTAAGGTGAAAAAAGCGGAACCGGGCCATTTTCCCGGAAAACAAGGTTGCACAACCATGCGGACCCCCGAATCTGTATTCAAGACCGGTGTGGGGACCTGCAGTGACTCGAGACCTGACTGGGACCGTCTACTGACTCCTTCAGACTTGGTTTTCTCCAGGCGGTATGCTCAAAACGGAATAAACGAAGCATATTTTCCCGGAAAATTCTCTCTCGCCTTGTCAATTTCGGACGCGGGAGACGAGTCGGCTGGACCTTACGAGTCATGGATGACTAGGGAGCTCCAAAATGGTATAAAGAGGGTACTAGTAGCCTAGTTCAGGTAGTGAACTTCCGGGGGTCAGATTCCCTCCCACTTGTACAAGCGTTCGAGCCCCCACAATTAGGGATTCGTCACACACACACACATTTCAACCTCAGAAATCTATTCCCTCAACCCCGTAGCCTTCCCAACAAGGTTTAATCACACACACACACACACACCTATTATTCGACACTCGAGTTCAGCACACCTTCCTGCGCGAACCTTCGTTCTGTAGCAGTGGGAACTGACTCGACTGTTAAATCCCGTGCCCAAAGCTAGCACAGAACCAACTGTGCCAAAAGGCCATTGTGACCAGATAATCTGGCCACAAGCTTTGGACTATATATACATGATTAAACACATTTGCATGCATTTAACAGACTCGACACCAACAAGCAAACCGTCGACGAAGCTGAGGTCGTACCCTGTTGGGTTACCAACCGACTAGACCCACACCGAAGCCAGTTGACGTCGAAGTCAGCTTCGAACCATCCCTTTGGAACAGTTCCCTTGAGAAATTGCACGCGCTTGAGGCCAAAGGAGGGCAAGCCATCCAATAACTCGAAGAAGAAGGCTATGGACTGTTCCCGCCCAGAATCATCCCTAGGAGTGCGATATTTTCCTGGAAAATACACATTTTCCGGAAAATCCGACAAAGAAACGGTTATATTTCATTCTCTTGACCCATTTTTGCTAATATCCCAAGGAACACACCCCCATTCTCCGTTCCACCTACGCCCCACGTTATAAAGTGGATTTCACCCAATAACAAACCCCCTTTGGCTGAACAACGCTGAGACGGGGGCTCTCGAAGTACGGCAGGAAAATATGTTATCTAGCCACTGAATGCAAATGGACAAATGAACTATCCACTATACACCAACAACCAAATCACACTACAACCAATCACTCCTCTTGTATTGAGAGCTTTGAGTTGGGTAGTTCGGGGTTTGAATCAACGGTTTGTTGACCCTATAGCTAGTCTGTACTGGCAGGCGGCCTTGCTAAGATCGCTACTCAATTAAGGTGTCTTATTTGAGTAGGGTTCTTGGATGTTGTCTGGGTAGTTCTGGTCTTATTTCAAGACTAATGCGGTACAATGTACAATGTTTATAGAGTTTAATGACTCAAGGTCGGGTTTGGGTGTCTAATAGACGGGTTTTGTGGTTATACACCAATGATTCTGGGTGGCTTTCGGCCTTAAAAGAGCTTTCGGCTCAGTATGAAACAACGAAACAATCGAGACTGGTTCGGACGGCTTTCGGCTCAGTACTGATATCAGCTTTCGGCCTTATTCAAAGGGTTTTCGACCCAGTTCTCGAGATTTCTTATATTTTTAAGGTCTGATCCAAATCCAAATCTATTTCTGGTGCTAGGTGTCTGTGGGCTAGGCCCGAGCTAATCAAATCTAGTGGAACAAACAAGGACAACCAACTCTGGTGCCTGCCTCCAAAGGATATGCACTGCCTTTCCTGCCCTTTCTGCCCCTTATTTATACTAATCCCAGCCTGCTTACACTACTTGATTTACGCTACTTGCTCTCCAATATGACTTATACTGCTCCCTGCCCCCGACGGCGTCCCTCGTTCTTGATTGGCCAGTAAAGGCATGCTCTGACAGCTGCACACGGTCGTTGGTTTGATCCATCAAAGAGCTCTTCTTGGCAACTGATGCTTTGCTCGAGTGAGGTCTTCTTCGTCTGTGGCTCTATGTCCCGAGCCCGGAAGGGTCTTCTTCGTCTAGCCTGCCATCGTAGCTTCAATACGGTACCCCATAGTCATAGGTTAGCTCAACCCGTCTATCCATAGTTCGTTTAGGAACCTAGGATGCCTTATCCGATTAAGGATTTTATTGTGATCTCTGTAGTGATGCTGGTTGCCTAGATCCGGAAATGCCGGTTCTATTCTTGGATGCTATCCGTCTTGGCAGTATCTGCCTTCTCTCAGTAGCCATTCCCATCATGTGGCCTAAACGTGCTAGTCCTTTGTGTCAAACACGGACAATGTTAGTCTAGTCAATCTTGTATGAAGGACTTGGGTCTGCCACTGTGCAAATATAGTTTCCTTCCCATCCCCTTGGTAAGTGTCCCAGCAAACAGCCTTAAGCTTTATATAACTTAGTTTCTCTGCCATGGTAGTCTAGTTCCTTACTCAAGTAAGACATATATTGGCCCCATTTGTGGAGGTACCGCTATAGATCCTCCCGGTTCATTCCCTAGTGCTATCAGACTTGTTAGGCTACTCGTTCGGAGCTCCTGAAAGCCTCTAGGTATGTAGCACACATGCTTGACCACTGGAAATGCGTAAAATGCGCAAATTCAGGTGTACTTGATTACACGGCTTATCAACGCTACCTTTGACCACCACCAGCTCACTGCCGTAGCAACGCGGTCCTTATCACAACGGTTTCTTCCATTTCTCGGGAATTAGAATTAGAATAAGGACCAAAGGTCACGCACACCATCACCCATAGCCTATTGACAGTAGGAATGGAAGCTGCAGGACCCAGTCATTCAGGAGTTATCATTATCCACTCTAGTAATTTTGGTTGCCTCTGTGAAATAAGGGCTTGTCAAAGGAAACATACCTTTGTGGTTGTTGCTTTGTACACTAGAACGCGACCAGTCACCTGATCGATTAATCTGCACGAAATAGGAACGACCGCTTAATTCCGATACGGGATTATTCGGCTCTTTCCATATATGGCTTCTTGGGATGTCAACCGATCACGGCGGTTTAATTCTACACAATATAACTCGAGCGTCTGGATGATAAAACATATCATCCAGGGTATCTACAGAAAGCTACCAAAGAGGGCTATCTAATTCTGAGATCCAGAACAAGGAGGGAACCTGGGACAAGGAGTTATCAAGGATTATTTCCATGCAGGGGATAACCATTAATTTGGTGACATGATGATCGTACGCCAGGAGTTGCAACTGTCAAATTAGTAGACAAGGGAGACTACAGTCGGCCAATGGGGCGCCAGAACATGCGCATACAATATAAACGGACAGCTAAACTGTACTATAAAATACCTGTTGCCTTGTAATATCGGACATGTAAGCTATAAGTAGAGTATATAAGTAGCCAGCAGTAGTGTAGTACAGCACCAAATCTGTCCCGAGAGAGTGAGGAGCTTGTTGGCCCTTACATATTTAAGGCATTGGTTTGGGGCTTGTATTCCATTTGAATCAAGTTGGTTGTGGATTGGAATTAGTGACTGAAGACCTTTGTGGCATTGACTGAAGACCTCTGTGGCATTGACTGAAGACCTCTGTGGCATTGACTGAAGACCTCCATGGCAAATTGACTGAAGACCTTTGTGGCACCCTAGGACAGGATAAATGTCCAATAAAAAACAGCCGGTTAATAGCCATTATACCTTGCAATAGAACCCACCCGTTCGACTTAATAGACACAATTTTCCATTAAGATCAAATAGACCGCATCTTAAATCGTTTGAAAAGCTTAAAGCGAAGCCAACCAAGTTATCTAAAGGAGAATTAAGCTCTATCCTGGTCCCTTGGATCTTCTATCGATCCAATAAGACCCGTATCTCGTCAGGCTTGTCAAGACTGTGTGTGTACTAGGAGTGTGTGGTGTAGTTGGAATTAAGCATTAGTTGGTCATTTGAGTTGTCTAATCTCACTTGGTGAGTTTGGGAAACTCAGTCGTTCAATTTGGTGTTTGGTCATGGTGCATTATTATTCTCAGTGCTTGACCCTGAGCAACCGTTTCACCGTTCAAGTGTTTACTACGGACATGATACTTACTATGTTATGATCGTGACCCTTGTCACAATCCTTTCTTGTCTCTTACCACCACCTGTACGCGTACTCCGACCTTCTTGATCATATAGCCTGTTTTTATTGTTCTTCTTGTCCGAGTCTCTTTCTTGAGTGTTACTCCCCCCTGGTGAGTTTCCAGGGTTCAAAGCTAACTCCGACGTCAACAAGATTTGATGGTGTCCTGTGAATTTATTTCAACAGGTGTGACCTCAGCATTGTGGACAATTTACCAATTATTCTCAAGTCTGTTCCCACTGCTACAGAATGGGAAGTTCACGCAGGAAGGTGTGCTGGGCTTGAGTGTCCGAAATGTGTGTGGATGAACCTGGTTGGAAAGGCTTGTGGGATAGGAGATATAATGCCTCTCAAGGCAAGAATTTGTGTGTGTGTGTGATGAAAATCCAATTGAGGGGGCATAGAACACTTGTTACAAGTGGGAGGAAATCTGACCCCCAGAGGTTCGCTACCTATATTAGACTACTGCTGGCTTCCTTTATACCATTTCACACTCTCTAGTCATTTATAACTCGCAAGCTCCACCCTAATCTCCTTCACCATTGGTCCTTGTCCCAAAAAACGGGACTTTACGACAAAATAAGTCCAGTATTCTGGGAATATTGGTTTCATGAACCCATTTTGAGATCATTGCGCACAGGGATTAGAGTCTGGTGGAGTCAGCTAACGGTACCGGTTGGTTCTGGAGTCACCATGGACCCTTATGGAAGTCCTCGAGGCATCATTATCATCATTATACAAATGTGTACTTGCCATGGTAGCGTGTCACTGTTTCGCGTAAATTGCGAAGTAGGCATGGTCATGTGAAAGTTTTCCATGTTTTGAGGGCAGCAGCACCCACCCTGATGTGAGCCGTACTTGGTTTGGTGGTCTTAGGCAAGGATATATTCTGGGAATATCTGAAATGCAACCATAGGCCAGCATATATTCCGGAAATATCTGATACTGGGGGCAAAGGACAACGCACATAACTTTAGGTGTGTCCTATGCATGTGCTTGGCACTTGCACACACAGGTGACCAAAGTAGGTGGGTAGACAAAGGGGGCCTTTGTCGGTCACCCACCAGCTAACAAAGCACCCCTTTGTCTACCCCAAACTGTGTAACAAGGTAATTGTAGGGGCCATATAGCATATTTTTCCCTTTTCTGATTACTCTTCAACTAACCTCTATGTACTTGTATTTTTCCCATTTCTCTCGACGCGTAGGGTCACATGCACATTATGGAATCATGTAGATATGCCTTTGTACGTCGAGATCAATACTATCATCCTCCATACATTAACCATCCAACGACCTAACGTTCATTGTCCTGCCCTCTTAACGGCAGCGGTGCACTGGGCCTGCGGGTGTTCTTAAGTGTATCGGTTCTCAGTCTTCACAAGCGTATTTCAGCGAGCGAGAGTCTCAAGCGTCTGCCAGCAGTAATTATCTTATCTGCTGCCATCCGCTATACATCTGCACTTGATCTGTTTCATAGAGCTTTAGAGCTCTATCTAGCATTCTCCTAGCCTCCGAGCTAGTCGTGGATCGAAGCCATAGTAGATAATCTCATTGGCTTGCTGCGAGACTAGATCAGCACTTGGACACAGATTTCTGGTCCAAGGAGTCTCCAGCTTTATCGATATCGACTCTCTCGGGGACTTGGAGGCTTATCCAAGTCCCCACGACACCATTATAACTCCCAAGTACTCGCCAGGGTCGTACGACGTGCATCCCACAATAAATATTTGTAACCCACACTCGAGGGTTGTTACAGTAATGAGTACATGCATAGTATGCACCTGAAACCAGGTGCATCATCCTTTGCCCCTGGTGTGAGAGTTTGGTGGTTTTTTCGAGGTCCTGGATGTGATTTCAGTGTTTTTGGAGCGTAGTGAATGCCTTCGTGGTTCAATCTCGATTGGGTATGGTCGCAGCAGATTTGAGTGCATATTAATATGGAGTAATATTCCCGGAAAATCAAGAAGTGCTGATTGTTCCTAGAGATCATGGTTGCGTATTGCGTGTTTTTAGAGCGTAGTAGAGGTTTCTTGTGGTTCAATTCAGGATTGGCTGAGGTGAGGGGATTATGGAGGATATTCCGGGAATATTGGATCGTCTCGAAGCAGTGACTTGAAATACCCCAAAGGGAAAGGTGTTGATGGTGTCGTTTGTAGCACCTTTGGGACGAGAGGGCATGCTCAGAGCACATTCAGCCCTCACAGTGTGTGTCTTGCGACTTACGGGAAATAATGATGCAGGAGCATACACAAGTACACATTCGGACTGTGGGCACCTCGAGGACTGCCAAAGACTCCGCAGTGACTCCAGAATCAACCGGGCTGTCTGTTGACTCCATGCAACAACCTCAAAATGGGCACATGAAACATAATTTCCCGGCATATTCACCATATTTTAGCATAATCCCACTTGTTTGGGACGAAAACCAATGACGACGAGGATTTGGCCCGACCTTGTGAATAATTATTTGGATTGCAACAACATTATGGGAGTAATACTATAACATTATTATGGCTGTAGTATTATAAGGTTTTTATTTGTTGTACCACCTGCCCATTTCTGCCCAGAGATACACTTGTCACTCAAAAGTTCCAAAAGATTCATCCGTGGATGTGTAACGTTCGTTGAGAAATTTTGCACCCCCCGAACTGCCCCCACTTTCAGTGCTCGAAGAATTCAGTCTGTGAGGAGGAGGGTTGTCAGAACCTCATAAGGGGTCTTGTATCTGATCCAGGTATATACTAGTAAGTGGTTTTTGTTTCCATCTAATTGACTGACTATCCAAGTTGCAATGAATTGGAGCTTTGCATGGGAATGTTCAACAGAGTTTGAGGGGGGATCCACGGTCCAGGCTCCGACAATCCCGCAGGATGATATTGATGTTGGAGAGCTATCTCAGTGTCTCGTCTGTATATTTAAGCATACTAATTGAAACTTGTCCTAGTCAGGCAGAAGGTAAACTCAGTTAATGAGTGCTTGGATAGACAACACATAATATACGACAAGAATAACAGTCTTGCTTGGCCACAATGTACAGTATTGGCTCACATGGTTCAAGATATTCTGAGATGGACCCAGAGTGACCAACCCGTGCTTTCATTTCTAGCTCAAAGGAGGTGGTGAATTTTTGGAGGTTGAATATCGAGTCTGTTAACTTTTTGTGAATTTTGACTCACTCTAGTTCGGTGAAATCACAATAATAATGTTACAGTATTATCCACATACACCGGACCCCGCTGAGGGAAGAATGAACACTAATTTTGCCAGTCTTTCGGACAGCACATCGCAGCAATAAACAAGATGGTTGTGATGGAGAGCACTCGACAAAAGGTACAGCACACAAATGAACCAGATTTTTTATGACAAGAGACGGGGAAAGGGGCCCTAGCAAATCGGTTTTATATCCAATTGTGAATGATGAGTAAATCTAGTTACCTACCTACCGCACGCTTGAACTGAACCAAATGATCGCGGTTGTTCCCGGTTATTCCCATTGCATCTCAACTTTATTTGATCAAGGTCTAAGACTCGATTTATGAACTAAACACTCCTGCCGTGCTTACCTACCGGTCGAGACTCCGTTGATAAGAATCCTATAACTGCAACTGTGGGACGACTAGTCTTCTGACTTAGCGCTGAATAGTCTCTTGCCAACAGACGCTACAACAACAATTCTCATACCTCGTATGGTGTAAGTGCTGAACCAATTAAATAGACCGCCGCATCCCGATGTTCATTCACGAACCTCAACCGTCTCTTCCCAACAACATTCGCCTTCCGAAACGCCTTCTCCTCGACACCCTCGACAATAGCAGCGTCCGCCATGCCCAGAAACGCCGCATAATCCGCCGGAATCCCCCGCAGCACTAGGACCTCACTGTACTCCTCCGTGCTCAAATTCCGGTGTTTTATCTCCCGACCAAGGAGATTGTGGCCGTGTTACTAACGCAGCGCCGAGGTCGGCAATAGGCTTAAGTTGAAGTCGGATATACGGTAAAGGATGTTCGCTTGCAATAGAAATACCTCACATCCTCCACATCTTTCGCTCGCTGAACGTACACTTTGTCTGCGTATTTAAAAAAATGCAAATGGCCTGGGTATGCCTCGGCCGCTGTAACAGCACACTTTAGTTCTGTGTCACAGAAATCGAGAGTCAGGGGGACAAATGCTGTAGTGAGGTGGAGGCTCCCAATCGAGCGGGCCCGGAGGATGAATACAACACCAGGGATGTTCGCACCTTCCGCACCCAAGCCGCACTGCGACGCCTCCGCCACATTTCCGCGATAGAAAAGTCATTTTGAGGCTAAACGTACAGTGCCTCGAAGATGGCAACCATTACATTCCGCAAACATTCCGTTACCCCGCTGACTCTGAGCGCGGTCTGAGCGAGATCTGCATGCAGCGTGGATCGCGCAACGCGCCGAAGGGCATTGGGATGACGACGGCGGCGGGAATTCTGCCCAGGGGACGAGATATACCGGGCCGCCAATAGAAATGAAGCATAGTGCGGAATATACAATTCTACCCAAACAGGTCGTACATACGAGCTACACGGGAAGGAGGGGTAACTGGTGCTAAGAAAGATCTCCTGGATGACGTGTGTGGTAAAAGACCCCGCTTGTGAGAGAGATTTGCATGGAGCGTCGATCTCGCAACGAGCCCACGGGAAGTGCCATTGAAGGACAGACAGCGCGCGGCAATTTTTTGCACGAGCCCAGAGATTGAGGTGTACCGAGATGGCCGCCATCAGAAATGAATGGAGCAGGATACGAAGAAGCAACACGCTATCAGGAGCGCCTGAGAGGTACGATAGATCTACATAGGGATTCGGAAGACAAACGCAAAGGGGAACGACGCAGAATTCAGACGCGGGAGTCAACGGCACACCACCAAGAGGTTGACAAATCTTACTGCTGCCCAGAACGTGAAGAAACAGATCCACAAGCGTGTTCAAGTTCCTGGCCCGACCTTCTACTAGGAGAGATCATCCCTGTCCGTAGCCTAAGCGGTACGGCTCAGTTCTATGAATTGAGCTTTGAATCCGCAAGTCAAAACCTGATATATGCCCATGCCTGGCCTCGGAGAATCGAAATTAATTGCAAAATTGAGATGACTGTTTGAGGCAAGTTTGGTCGGAGATGGCTGTGCCGGACTTCGGTTCCGATACCCGGCCCGGACCCGCGTGGCTGTTCTCTCTTCTTTCGAGTTACGACGACCTTGGCCAATACAACCCTTCCAATTTTGATCTCGATTCATCGAGAGCGGGATGTTATTCCCGTCGAATTCCCTGGAGGCTGTGACCGACGTCGGATGAGCTCGAATTTCCGTGGCGTCGTGGGCGGTGCCGGTTCTTCTTGCAATGTCCTGGTTACCGTGGATCTTGGGGTTCCTGGTATTGCCTCCGAACTACTGCGCGTTTTTTTGCAGATCCGACAAGTGAGGTGGGCTTGACCTGTGGTCGTAATGCTTCTGCGCGATTCTGGCTCAAAAAAAGTGCTACGGCAGGATGATACGCTTCAAGACCTTCTGTCTTGCGTTCTGTGCTCCTCGGCTACTTTACAGGATGATTTCGTCATCTCGAAAATATCGAGAGTTTGAAATATCTCTGTAAGGCAGCGTCACTTGAATGACGTGCAGATCTCTCAATATGAAGGTGCGCTTCACAAGGTATTCATTATGCATACATCGAAACAAGTCCCACAACAGCTCAAGTATATTCTCGATTCTCGATTCTCTACGACACAACTACAACTATGTTCTGAACGTCGTCTAGGCGGTTCCCGATCCAGTCGGAAACGCGATGCTGGTCGACGGGCTGGGACTATCCGTGTCTCTGTGAGCCGACTGTTGCATTGCGACTGGGCGGACTTACGTGAAGGTGAAAACGGTCGTGGCGGGCACGATGAATGGTGCAACGTCGGTAAGAGTTTTGAAAACTCGGGTGGCTACGATGGCTTCTGGGATCTCCTGCGGCTGTTGGACGTCGGTGAGCAGGACTTCCCGACTCTACATCTGTTGCTTACGATTGCAGCCACAAAGGAAAGCGTAGCGAGCAAGAATAAGGCGTTGAAGAACATGGGGGATCGAGGTGTGTTTCACAAGTGGGGGTAAAGACGTCGAGGGATTATTTGACCTCGTCATCTATCGGCTGTTCTTAAGTATCTGAACCTGCAGCTGGCCTCTCAGTGACCGAATCCGCATCAAGCAAGTGCTGCGCCGCCGCTCATCCGCAACAAAGGCAGTGTCTGAGAAACCCTCCAAATATATGCGCAGGTTACTCACCGTCCGACCGCCCGAGAAGGAGTTAAAGGCAAATCAGGTATTGTCCCATTTTTGCCGATGATCCAATCACGCAGATCAGTAGGTATATTGGCCCGCAGTACCCAAACCTGTGCGCAATTCATGGGTTGTCAAGGCATCATCCATCCGTCCGACCGTCGCGCGTCCATCTACCTCCCCCTGACTTGCCGACTCTCCAAACTTCTTCCTTCGTAGGCGCTAGCGTATACTCCGCGACTGCGGACTGAACCCCATCGCATACATAAAGGCAACTGGTATGCTCTCAGAATCCATAACCCAACCCCCCATTTCTTCTTTTCCCTCATGCCTTTTTCTTCCCTCTTCATCGCGTCTTGTTTAATTTCCACCGTCCTCGCTTCGATTGGCCCGACGGCAGAGTTGACTTTGACCAACGGCAACGTTGCACCAGATGGATTTACTCGGCAGTGGGTCGTCCTCTTCATCATATTTTCTGTCTAGCGGAGGTTGAAAAGAAAACGATCTTCAGAGCTGTCCTTGTGAACGGGCAGGTCCCAGGTCCGCTCATCACGGCCAACAAGGGCGACGAGTTCAGTTTGAACGTTGTCGACCAATTGACGAACGAGACAATGCTCCTCAGCACCAGCATCGTACGTCCGGGTTTTGCCACTGCAATTCCTCAGCTAATTGATCTCCCAGCACTGGCACGGCTTCTTCCAGCCAAATAATTCATGGTGAGGCCGCGAAGAAACCCGCATAAATTCAGTTCAACTGAGGGCATCCCAGGGCTGACGGTGTCGCTTTTGTTACGCAATGCCCGATCGCGGTCAACAATTCTTTCCTCTACACATTCCCGACTGTATGTTCCGCCTCTGAAGTCTGTCTCCATCTCACATAGAATCATGCAGAATAATCAAAGTGGCACATTCTGGTCAGTTTTTGTACTCCTCTCTTTCCTCCCCTTCCATGTCTGACCGAATCCATAGGTGTAAGTATAGATCCATCTGTCTGGTGTTTCTCGACTTGAATCTGCTTAGATCACAGCCATCTTGGTACGTGGTGAATTCTGGTTTCCATTCCGCCGTCTCACGTATTCTAATAGCTACCCAATATTGCGACGGACTTAGGGGTCCGCTCGTTGTTTATGACCCCGACGACCCGAACGCCGATCTCTACGGTACGTCTCAGCACTTTTCATGAACCCAGATAATTCAACGCTGTCTAGACGTCGATGATGGTCGGTCCTCTTTCCCCTGTTCTTCCTTCCGCGTTCTTACAACCCTTCAGAGACCACCGTGATCACCCTTGCCGACTGGTCAGTTTATTTCCTCTCCCAAATGAATTTGTCTGATTTTTCTCTAGGTGTAAGGATCTTCAGGAAATGCAATTGGGGCTTAATTAACCAGACGTGTATTTAGACCACGGCCCTGCAAGCACTCTCGGAAACATACCGGTAAGTGCCTCCAAGCAACTGATGAATGACAGTTGCTCATCACACGGCAGACACTCATTTCTACGCTTATAAATGGACTCGGTATGTTCGCTCCGTATCTTTGATTATTTCTCAACTAATCCCCATGCTAGGCCGTTTTGCTGGAGGGGTACGATCTCTTTCACCAAAAAAGCCGAATCGCAAACTAACTTCTTGAAAAGCCGACATCGCAACTGGCCGTCGTCAGTGTAACCTCTGGCCAGCGGTATCGGTGCGCAATTTTGCATGAATTCTCCATTTCATTGCCAATCCTCTCCTCAGGATACGCCTCGTCTCTATGTCATGTGGCGAGTAATTTCCTTTTGCAACTCTGTGCATATCTAATTCCCAAGCAGACCCAAATTTCATTTTCACCATCGATGGGCACAACATGACCATCATCGAGGCCGACGGCGTCAACACTCAGCCACTCACAGTCGATTCAATCCAGATTTGTGGGCCGCTCTTACTTCGCCACGAGCTACTTCATTGATCTAATTTGTCGTGACCTGTCCCAGTCGCAGGCCAACGCTACTCATTTGTCCTGACTGCCAACCAGCCCGTCGACAACTACTGGATCCGCACCGTTGCCGATGGGGGAACCACGGGATTCGACAATGGGATCAATTCTGCGATCCTCCGGTATGTGGGTGCAAACGACACTGACCCGGCCACGAACGTCACCACTGCGACCGCGGCCCTCGTCGAGACTGATCTCCACCCCCTTGTTGCGACGGCCGTGCCCGGAACTGCAGTTGCTGGGGGCGCGGACCTTACCATGAACTTGGTCATCACGCTGGACACCACGACATTTTCCTTCGAGATCAACGGGGAGGTGACACTTTTCCAAGCATTGGTTAATCCCTCCGCTCACGGTGTCAATTAGACATTCACACCCCCAACTGTGCCTGTTCTGCTGCAGATTCTCAGCGGGGCTCAATCTGCGACCGATCTCCTCCCGTCAGGAAGTGTATTCACGCTGCCCGCGAACAGTGTCATCGAGATATCCATCCCCGGTGGAACTCCGGGTGCGCCGCATCCCTTCCATTTGCACGGCGTGAGTTCCCAATCTATATCAGCGATTTTGCGTGCCCTGACTCCGTTCGATGCAGCATAACTTCTTCGTAATCAAAAGCGCGGGGAATGCTACATACAACTTCGTTGATCCAGTGCGTTGCTTCCCAAGGGACAATTAATGTAGTTCTGAGATTCATCTCAGATAATTCGCGATGTTGTGACCACGGGCACAGATACAACGTATGTCCTCGCGTTTAGATTTTTCCAGGCTTTCACGATCTAATTGGTTTATAGCGACAATACTACCATTCGGTTCGTGTTCTGGCCTCTACTCATCTCGCCCACAACTCACCCCATTGCCGCCCAGTTTCGTTACAGATAACCCTGGCCCGTAAGTCCATACTCATCCGCTTATCAAACTCCGCTAACAGGTTGTTTTCAGATGGATCTTGCATTGGTAGATATAAAAGGCCGTTCTGCGCACCCTGAGCTAACCTATTATTATTTCCCTCAGCCACATCGACTTCCATTTAGAGCTGTACGTTATTTTCTTCTTCCCCCCCAGCTCTCCTGATTCCGTACAGCGGCCTCGCAATCGTCTTCGCGGAAGACGCCGGTGCCATCACCAACGCTACAACACCTGGTGCGTATGATCACTTGCTTCTTCTGGGCACGTTCATCGTACTTACTTATGGTACCACCCACAGCTGCATGGGACAGCCTCTGTCCTACCTACGATGCTCTCCCCACCAGCGAACTCTAACTTTTCCCTTTCCTTGCGCATTTTCGGACAAAATCAATCACTACTTAATACTGTTCTCACATCCACTTCCCTCCCTCTCGTTGTATGTTAATAAATAAAATCGTTGTGGTGTAATAACTAGGTTGGGTTATTTGCTGTGTCATAGCTTCGAAGCGGATGGACGCGGAGAGCAAGCAGAGCTATCTGATCGGATCGACACAGCCACTGTTCCGTCTTCCTTTCTGCTCCTAACTGCTCCTAACCATCGCGCCAGAATCCTAGCGACGAACTTGAAAGAGCCTGATAGCTATTAGTTCTCTTCCCGATTCAGAATCTTACTCTTTATTGATAACTGGACTTAGACTCCCTTTCTCGTGCCACCGACATGCCTAGTCTTTCTCCCTCGCAACAAGTCTATCTTTGCTATGTCTCATCTCACGCCGTGACGAGGTCATTTATATACCTATATCTTCGGAACTTCTCGATGCTGTTCTCCCCGACACCACGCATGAACATCGAGTGAAATCCTTCAACGACATATGTACATCCTGGCTATACATGGAAGCATCGACGCTGCCAAAACCTTTTATGAGCAACATTATGAATTTATGAAAGACGGCGCCGTGATAGGCGTACGCTCTGCGTAACTCCAATGTATAATTGCAGGCCACGCGTATCCCTACAAACGCGGTCAACATTCAAATGTCCGATGTTGGCCCGTTCAGGCTCTTCTACCATTCGAGTTATCCTCCCCGCTTCCGGAAGAACAGCCGTTCTCATGGAACTTGTATCTCGGCTGGGCCAACCAGGGCCAAGAGTCCATTATGACAGACTGGGAAAAGAAGGGCATCCTCGTCGAAGTCTCGAACCTAACGGGTCGTTGGCAGCGTTTCGGACGCTAACCATTCTTCCGTCCACCACGTACTCGGCCAAAGGAGGGTAGGCGGCGATGAAATAGTCGATGGTGGTCCGAATCACCTATCGACATAGCCATGGCGTCTGGAAGGAAGAGGTCATTCTTCCGGGTGACCCGAAAGACGCGCACATTCCCGTTCGCTTGCTACCTCCCGTACAAGACTTATTGTAGTTGAGTGGCATTCATATGAAGTAGATCTGTAATGAAGACTGTTTTATTCTCATCGCACCGCGGGCGTTCATTTATATATTTTTGCCCCCAGCCTCGTGCCATTGGATCCATTGCCGCGACCGTGAATCGCGATGGATATTCCCTGGGCTGTTACTGTACCTCGCATTCGGCGCGCAAAACAGCCAGCATCCCAATTCAATAATTGACACATGCTAATCGGCGTATTCCCCCTGGAGAAGGACACCGACGACGCGAGCAGCGTTTACTCATGTCCGTCGTTGTCCTTTATTTTTCTACCGCTCTGACTCTCCATTTATTCCCCTCTCGTTCGCTCCGTCCCTTTTCGAATTACGTCTCATCCGATTGGGCTGGCGCCCCCAGTTCAACACCGTCCCTGCCTGAACATTATGTGAGAAGACTGTCGTGTTTTGAACAGAGGCTGAGGCCCTGATCCAAATCCTTGTCCCATTCAGATCGACAATCTCGCGGTTCACAAAGGCGATTTTAAGGTTGCTTTTCCGTGCAGTAAAATGTACTGTAGCCGAGTCCGTTTTGATTACTGATGAATCAGGCTGGAGCAGTCCTTCAATTTTGCTTCTCGATGTGCTGTTGCTGCTCACGCAGGTAATACAGCTCCGCACGCGACGGACTTTAGACTTTTGGGTTGAGCTGATACAGCACTTAAGCTATTCAACTATGCATACTTTTACACAAAGGTCATTAGGTAAATTCCTGTCTCAAGATATCATACACTTCATAGCTAAAACGAGCAAGTGAGACTGGTCGCCGTCGTCGAGCAACTTGACAACGCCACCCCATTCTCCACCGTGTTGACCACATTCCCACTCCCCGGGCTCACAAACCTCGCATCCCCGGTTTGCGCCTGCGGATTTTGCCACTCCACAGTCACCGGCACCCGCACATCGCCCGTCTCCCACACCTCTACAGCCCAAATGGCATCCGCCCCACAGAGCGCAGGGCTCGGAGTGAAATTCCGCGAGTCCACGGCACCTTCGCCGTTGGTGAGGTTCTCGATTACCGTGGCGGGGGTTCCGAGCACAGATGCGAGCACACCCACGTTCATGAGGCTCCCCGCGCGGGTTACTTGAGCAGTGAAAGTGGTCGATTCAGTGAAGTACTGGCCAGGGAGGTACTCGTCCCATACTGTGGACACGAGAATAAGCTTTTTTGAAGACGTCGTTGTCGAGACTCGAGAGCCATAACACGTACCAAGGTAGGATACCGTACCGAAGTCATTGATCTCAATGTCCACGCCTGCTTTGATGGTCGCGGTCGTGCACGTAAGGCCGTCGATAGCGAGCCAGATAGAGATATACGCATTGCGCAGGCCCGACACGGCGGTGAAGGTGGGTACAACAAATTGACCAGTCACCCCTTGGAAATTTGCCTAGATAAACAATAAAATAAATACCTAAATGCAAAGGGAATAATGTACTGTCTTGTTAGTTATCACCGCGCCCGCCCAGTTTGACGAGTGGAACGGGGACGCAGCCTGCCGCCGGATGAACTCCTCGCGGCGACTAATCCGATTAATATTCTGGCTTCGTATCTCGGCCGAGGGCATGGCGAGAGTCCCAGCAACGAAGAGTATCTTAGCAAGCAGGATTGGGAGCAGCATGGCGAAAGGCTGATGGCGGAGCTGTCGCAGACTTTCAGACGGAATGGTATTTATACCGGGCTGCCATGTCCAATCTTCTGACAGATGACGGGAAGCCGGAGAGAATGATCTAGAGAACGGGTGTATCAGACACTTCGGACTACTTCCAGAAGGGACCCAGCTCATTGCGATTCATATTCCAAGGGTGTGGACGACCGCTGGGAGCTAAAGAGAAAGAAAACTGCCCACGGAGGTTCTGGCCGTGAACCCTGCCAGTCTCTCGTTCATGATAGTTCCTTGATGTACAATCGCCAGGCACATCGACGGGTTGACACAGACAAGGAACTCGAAGTCCGGAACTTAGTCCGAGAGATGGCTAATGAAGCTTCCTAGGGCCGCAGGAAACGAATGAAAGACAAAGAACAAATGAGGCCAGTGAGAATACAAAAGTGCGCGATTGGCGCGTGAGTCGGGGGGCGGGGGAGTGAGACGGAGGAAGGAAGTAAGATTGTTTGGTTCGGTGGACAAGCTCGGATTGATCCGGTCGCCTAAAGCGGAATTCGGTTTCCGTTCGTAGCGCGCAAGCGTGCGCGATATCTCCGTTTCGATCCACCCCTCTTCCTATGCGATCCAGCAAGCCAGTGACTGAGGGCAGTCACATTTTTAATCTGGATTCGAACCAGGAATTGCCGCTAGATTTTGGAGGAAACTTGATGCAGACTGCAGTGTGGCAGACGCGAATCATTCGCCACTGGGTTTCATTTCAGTCCCGTCGTAACCCACTTCTAGGAACTGTTGAAAACCGGAGTCAGAAACGGGGAGGGAGAAAAATGAGCCTTGTTCAAGTCATAGGACCCAGCCTGGATTCGAACCAGGCACCTACACTCCTCGACACAATGTAAGGGAGGTACCACCCGCCAGTGGGTCTTCTTCCGATACCGATGATGCGTTGTACGATGGGTGTTTTTGCTTGTGGATGGGGAATGTAGCTTCTCGAAAAAACATGCGGAGATATCATATCTGCCCCAACGCGTGTTGAGTAAATGGCCGAGAATTTGCTTTGTGGAGAAAAAAGGCCGGATGAGATGATGCGAAGGAATTAAAAAGACTGACCTTTTACTCAGTGACCCAGCCTGGATTCAAACCAGGAAATACCGCAATATGTTCGAAGTAAACATGCAGTGCGGACGCGAACCATTCGCCATTGGATCTGTTTCTCGTTCTTGTACCCTGCTCATCCTCGTGCGAGCAAAAAAGAGTTAGAAACGGCGAGGGAAATTTTTCAACAAGGGCTCACGACCCAGCCTAGACTCGAACCAGAACTTCACCGCTCGCAGTTTCGGTGGCAGCTGCACAAATCACGGGTGCGAACCATTCGCTACCGGGTGCTGTTTTCTACTAGTCGGTGGGCGATTTTCATTGGTGGATGGGGAATACAGCGTCTCCACCTTGTTTTCATCCAGAGAGACGTCGAACTTGCCTTCTGGTCAAAGTGTTAGGATGAGATGAAACAAGTGAGGGAACGAAAAAAAAAAAATATACATTCTGGCAATAGTGATCCAACCTGGATTCCAACCAGAAATTTCCGCTACACGATAATATAAGTACGACCTATGCAGTGCGGACGCGAACCATTCGCCACTGGGTTTCATTTTCAGTCGCGTCTTAACCCATTTCTAGGAATTGTTGAAAATGGAGTCAGAGATAGCGACGATAAAAAATACTGAGATTCGAAACCTTAGTACCCAGCCTGGATTCGAACCAGAGATTTCCGCAATATGTTCGTGTCCGAAGGTATACAGCGCGGAAGTGAATCATTCTCCACTGGGTCTCTTTCTCATAAATGTAACCTGCTTCTGAGGACTGCGAAAGAACAAAATTGGCGAAGGAAAAAATTCAACAAGGGCTCACGACCCAGCCTAGATTCGAACCAGCACTCCACCGCTCTGGGGGGGATCTACGCACAAAGCACGGGTACGAAACGAACCATTCGCTACTGGGTTCTGTTTGCTCGACGGCGATGTTCCAGTCGATAGGTGGTTTTTGGTAGGAATATGGAACGTCTTCACCGTGCTTGAATGCAGAGAAGACTTCGAACTTGCTTTCTATTCAAAGTATTAGGATGAGATGAAACAAGTGAGGGAACGGAAAAAAAATATCCCTCGCTTTCGAAGTGACCCAACCTGGATTCGACCCAGGAAATACCGCAATGTATTCGAAGAGGCTTCACAAACATGCAGTGTAGACGCGAACCACTCGCCACTGGGTCTGATTTTCAGTCCGGTCGTAACCCACTTCTACGTGGATTCAGAAATGGCGAGGGAGAAAAAATTCTGCTCGCTGTTTCCAGGACCCAGCCTGGATTCGAACCAGGAACCTGCTTCTTAAGTGAATTCTCGGAGGTGCCGGTGAACGTTAACCGGTGAACCCTGAGAGGGGCTGAACGTTGTAATGATGTCATTCAATAACGTTCCCATCATTGGTGATGTCATTGTTTTAAGTGAATTCTCAGAGGTGAACCCTGGGCTGAACGTTCCCATCATTAATGATGTCATTGTTTTACTGTCTGTCCGAAGCGGAGATCACCGAGGGTTGGCGCCGAAGGACGGCATCGAATTCAGTAGAGGCTTTCAAAAATAACCATGTCATTGAATTCCGCCGTTACCAGGTACTGACCTTCTCAACCGCCACTGTAGCTATTCTGTCTTTCCTATTTATTGACCTAGACCAGCACCCCTCTCTTACGAAAATTCATGTCATTGAATTCCGCCGTTACCAGGTACTGACCTTCTCAACCGCCACTGTAGCTATTCTGTCTTTCCTAGTTATTGACCTAGACCAGCACCCCTCTGTTTCGAAAATTCACAAAGGCTGTCTGGCAGAGTGGTCTTCACCTCTTCTTAACGTTGGAGTGCGTTGGTTCGAACCAGCCGGGTGTCATTATTTTGTCACCTCCGGCCCGCCCCGTTTCGTTCCAAAATTTGGACTATAAAACCCCATTTGGGTTCATTACTTAATCAACAATGTCCGACGACGCCCCCTCATCGTCGCCCGCCTACTCTGCGCTCCTCAAAACCCTCCTAGCAAAGACTAAAAAAATAACCCCCTTGTCGCCCTCTGCCAGCCCCGGGACAAAAAAAAAGCGCGCCGAGGACTACCAGACCGTCGCAGAAATCTCCTCAATCATCGAATCTAATCGCAAGCAGGAGCAAGCAGCCGCGGACGACGCCGAAGAGGTACGCTTTCATCCTACCCGTTGACTGGCCACTCCCAACAAACCCAGCCGCCCGTCGACCCCGTCCTCTCTCGATTCAAAGCTATCGTTCCTGTTGAACCTTTCAACGTTCCCGTGCTCACAGCTCGTGACTTTCAAGACCTTCTCCTCTCCACGCCCCCTCACAAGTCTGCCGAACGAGAAGATGCCGCCTTTCGTCGCCTCTTTGCAGGATTCTTTATAGTTAGTGACGCCACGAGATGAAGGTACGGTACCACCCACCACTGGGTCTCCCCTCCGTAGAGGTGAATCAATATACGAGGGGGAGCTTTGATGGCCAAGGAAGCAATTGGGACGCTTTTTCAATCATGAGTGGGAGAGGTACCGGTCTTGACGCCTTGAATTATACTGAGTACCTTTCGGGAAAAAGGATCAGGAATGAGAGGGAGAAAAAATCATCACATGCCGACCCAAGGACCCAACCTGGAGTCGAACCAGGAATATCCGCAATAATGCATTGCTTCTCTTGTCATCTATGTATCACGAACGCGAGCCGTCCGCCATTGGGTCTTGTTTCATAATCTCTTGTTCGAATTAGGAATGCCAAGGAATCAAGAGATGATTATCCCGAGACGAGATTATCCGCAAGCAGATATTTGCCAAGGCCGACGTAGGCGCTGTCTGGCGCTGTGGTAAAGATTGATTCCACGTGGGCCAAGCGGGCAGTTCAACTTAGTTGCACCCCTGCCAAGGAAGAGGGTCGAGAGCCTGGGCCCTAAGAGACTGTAGGTCGAGAGTCCAAAGAGGGGATTGGGGGTTCAGGAGAGATCGCCCGAGAAAACATAAATGCAAGGAAGAGGAGGAGGAGGTTGTATTACCTCTTTCATTCCGCAAACCAACCGCATTGAAATCCGTATGGTCGGAGTGACCCAAGAGGAAACAAGGAAGAAAACAAGCGTCACCGTGACTGTCACACCTAAATCAATGCTGCTCTCTTCCCACCGCTGCCTCTGACGACAACCACGACCCCTCCAACGTCGATCCCGACGACGACAACATGGCTCTGCTCACCGCCGCCCTCGGTGCTCGTGGCATCACTCTGGAGCCTCGTTCAGTCACCCTCGTCCCCACCGCGACATCCGGAGTCCCCGCGTCGACCAAGAGCCATAGCCACAGCCAAGGGTGCGTGTGCTTCAGCTTTCCCACCTTCAGCCCGTCGTGCTCACCCTCTCCAGACCGACGCCGACCGTCCATTTCCACTCCGAAGTGTACGTCTCCACTCCACTCCACACCGCAGCTAACCGAATCGTTGTCGCAGGCAGAAAAAGGCACCCGTAGGCCTCATCGTCGGCGTCGCCCTCGGCGTAATCGCCGCCATCGTCGGCCTCTTCGTCATCCGCTACCTCTTCGTCCGCCGAGCCCGCCGGCGGGAGGCCGCTTCCACGACTCTGGGTGCCGGCGCAAAGGGCATGACGCCGTACGCCTACCCGCAAACGCAGCAGCGCGCGGATCCCCAGCCCCCGCGGCCCCCTCCAAGCGAGCGCGACGCAGTCGAGCTCGCGCAGTACCCACCCCCCGGTGCCGGGCACACCGCCTCGGGCTCGTGGTCCACGCCCTTCTCCCCCGCCCCCGCATCCGCCGCCGAGCCCGGCTCCGCCTCCTCCCCCGCCGCGCGCCAAGCATACTTAGCCGCCGAGCTGCGCGCCGCGCAGACGCTGCTCGAGCGCGGCGGCAAGGGCGTCAACGTCGCCAAGACGAAGGCGCGGATACGCGAGTTGGAGGAGCGGCAGAGCAGCGCGTGGGCGATGGGACTCGAGTGATTGATTGCTCGCACGGCACTGGATACGGGAGCGGACGCATTTGCGCGGGTGGATGGATTCACGGACACGATTTCTGCAATTGCGGAGTCGCGCCTCGGCTGGCCCGGCTCCCCGGTCGTCTGCACACACCCTACTCTCACTCCCACTCCACTCCCACCCTCACCCCCACGAACAGTCTACCCCCCTTTCTCAAAACACACCCTACCCTTTACCCTACCCTACCCTACGGCCACGGCCACGATATACAGTATACCCTTCGCCTCGATCAGGATTTCCTGTATGCATGTACAGTTTTGTTGCACGCACGCGTTGTAGGATCGACGGACGGACGGACGGACGGATGGACCCTTGTATGTATGTACTGTTTACAGTAATCATTTTCTTGAACAACTGTGGCACGGACTCCTGAGCGCTCTCCTGAACTCGGATTCAGCCCGTCTTCACTCCCCCGCCTCACTCCCACGGTCCCTTAACTCGACCACACCTCGGACAAAAAATCATTCAAACGCAGTCAGACATAGTGTATCGCAACACGGCCCCTGTCGTTTATGGTCTCCCCAAAAGTTGCACTCGGGGCAGTTCCGGGTTCGATTCCCGGTGTCTGATTGATTCATGGACTGGATTAACTTTTTAACTTTTGTTTGAACTGGATACCCACTTATGCGTAGGTTTTGGCACTCCCTCCGGATCCGGCTTGCTGTTGTGTTTATTTCCGCGTTGGGGCAGTGGAGTTTGATTCGGGTCTTCCCTCATACGCCTCCTCCTCGCCCTCGGGCCTCCGACCCCTTCCAACACGCACCCTACCAGCTAACAGCCGGGGTGTTCAGGGAATAGAGCAGATATGGTGTACCGCAACACGGCCTCCCCAACTTCCGTCTCACAGTGTTGGATGTATGAGGCAGATCTGGGTTCGACTCCCGGTGTCTGACTTGGAGAAAACCGTTCCTTTTTTACTGGATACTCATGGTAAATTACGGATCCGGCTCGCTGTTGCTTTCTAATCTATTTTGGGGTCGAATTCTCTACGAGGGTGCGGAGTTAGAATTAAGTCAACCTGAATTATTGAATAAGTATCCGAGTCGGGCCGCGGCGTGGATTGACAGGATCCTGCATTCTCATTCAACATGCACCCTACCAACTAACAGCCGCTATATCCAAAGTAATAGCTCAGACATGGTGTAATGCAACACGGCCTCCCCAACTTGACTATGCAAGGCATTTCGATGGATGGATGAGGCAGATCCGGGTTCGACTCCTGGTGTCTGATTAAAAGAGCTCGGTCCACGATCTTTTTTGAACCCGGTACCGATTCTTACGTGGCTTGCTGCTGTCTTTGTCGTTCCGTTTTTGTTGCGTTCGAATGCGGGACACGGAAGCTTGGATCAAATAAGTATCCGAGTCAGGCGTGGATCCTCTTCTCCCGACCCCCTTCCTCCCTCATTTAACACACCCTACTAACTAACAGCCGTGGTATCCAGGGGAATACATCAGACATGGTGTACTGCAACACAGCCTCCCCAACTTCGTAGTTCCAGGTGTCTGGATGGATGAGGCAGATCCGGGTTCGACTCCCGGTGTCTGACTGCGGCTTGAACCCTGGTTTTTTTTTACTGCGTGTTTTTGCACTCCGGATCCGCTCCCTGTTCTGTTTTGTTGCGTTCGAATGCGGGACTTAGAGTTCCGAGCGCTAGAGATAGGTAGGTTGAACCTGGAATAAATAAGTATCCGAGTTGTAGTTGGATTTGGCAGGATCCTGAATTTAAGGCCCGAGCACCTTCACCCTCCCTCATCTAGCATGCACCCTCCCAGCTAACAGCCGTAGTATTAACAGTAGTAGCTCAGACATGGTGTACTGAACATGGCCTCCCCACGCATATCGATGGATGAGGCAGATCTGGGTTCGACTCCTGGTGTCTGACTAGGAGGGGACATTATGTTTTTTTTTTTACTGAATACCCATGGTCAGTCACAGATCCGGCTCGCTGCTGTTTTTTCGTTCTATCTTGGGGGCCGGATTTGCAAGAGTCGGAGTTAGAATTAAGTCAACCTGGATGAAATAAGTATCCGAGTTGTACTGAGACATGGTGTAATGCAACACGGCCTCCCTAGCTTCGAACCTGGGAGAGAAGTATGACCCAGATCTGGGTTCGACTCCCGGTGTCTGACTAGAGAGCAAGGAGCAATTTCTTTTTACTGGATACCCATGGCCAAGTACGGATCTGTCTCGCTGTTGTTTTCAATCTGTTTTGGGGCCGGATTCTCTCCGAGGCGCGGAGTTATAAATAGGTCAACCTGGATCAAATATTCGAGGCGAGCTTTATATTGGAAAAATGACAGAGTCCTCCTTGTTCTTGTATGTATTGTAGTCTTCTGACCCGCACCCTAATATGTAATGGGTGTCCTTAGTTCGAGTCCAAGATGGCTTCTGGCGCGTGACCACGAGCAAGTTCCTTTTCTCTTCCGCGCAGACAGTGCATATATTATTCCATCTGGAATTTTTTACTGTGCAATACAACTACGAAAAGGTTCAATCCATTTCTCATTCCTCCTGAGTTCAAAGAGTGCCCCATCCAAGCGTTCTGGTCCATCTAATTTATTTCTTCGAAGCTATGACACCGCAAATAGCCCAACGTAATTATTACAGCACAACGACTTTATTAATATGTAATGAGATGGAGGGAAGTGGATGTGAGAAAAGTGATGGTTTGTCCGAAAATGCGCAAGGGAAGGGAAAAGTTAAAGTTCGCTGGTGGGGAGAGCATCATAGGTAGGACAGAGGCTGTCCCATGCAGCTGTGGGTGGTACCATAAGTAAGTTCGATGAACGTGCCCAGAAGAAGCAAGTGATCATACGCACCAGGTGTTGTAGCGTTGGTGATGGCACCGGCGTCTTCCGCGAAGACGATTGCGAGGCCGCTGTATGCAATCAGGAGAGCTGGACGGGAAGAAGAAAATAACGTACAGCTCTAAATGGAAGTCGATGTGGCTGAGGGAAATAATGATATGTTAGCTCAGGGTGTGCAGAATGGCCAGAATGGCCTTTTATATCTACCAATGCAAGATCCATCTGAAAACAACCTGTTAGCGGAGTTTGATGAGCGGATGAGTATGGACTTACGGGCCAGGGTTATCTGTAACGAAACTGGGCGGCAATGGGGTGAGTTGTGGGCGAGATGAGTAGAGGCCAGAACACGAACCGAATGGTAGTATTGTCGCTATAAAACAATTAGATTGTGGAAGCCTGAAAAAATCTAAACGCGAGGACATACGTTGTATCTGTGCCCGTGGTCACCACATCGCGAATTATCTGAGATGAATCTCAGAACTATGTTCAATGTCTATTTGGAAGCAACGCACTGGATCAACGAAGTTGTATGTAGCATTCCCCGCGCTTTTGATTACGAAGAAGTTATGCTGCATCGAACGGGGTCAGGGCACGCAAAATCGCTGATATAGATCGGGAACTCACGCCGTGCAAATGGAAGGGATGCGGCGCACCCGGAGTTCCGCCGGGGATGGATATCTCGATGACACTGTTCGCGGGTAGAGTGAATACACTTCCTGAAGGGAGGAGATCGGTCGCAGATTGAGCCCCGCTGAGAATCTGCAGGAGAACAGGCACAGTAGGGGGCGTGAATGTCTGGCAATCTACGTGAGCGGAGGGATTAAGCAATGCTTCGAAAAGTATCACCTCCCCGTTGATCTCGAAGGCAAACGTCGTGGTGTCCAGCGTGATGACCAAGTTCATGGTAAGGTCCGCGCCACCAGCAACGGCAGTTCCGGGCACGGCCGTCGCCACAAGGGGGTGGAGGTCAGTCTCGACGAGGGCCGCGGTGGCAGTGGTGGCGTTCGTGGCCGGGTCAGTGTCGTTTGCACCCACATACCGCAGGATCGCAGAATTGATCCCATTGTCGAATCCCGTGGTTCCCCCATCGGCAACGGTGCGAATCCAGTAGTTGTCCACGGGCTGGTTGGCAGTCAGGATAAATGAGTAGCGCTGGCCCGCGACTGGGACAAGTCACGACAAATTAGATCAATGAAGTCGCTCGTGGCGAAGTGAAAGCGGCGCACAAATCTGGATTGAATCGACTGTGAGTGGCTGAGTGTTGACGCCGTCGGCCTCGATGATGGTCATGTTGTGCCCATCGATGGTGAAGATGAAATTTGGGTCTGCTTGGAAATTAGATATGCATCGAGTTGCAAAAGGAAATTACTCACCACATGACATAGAGACGAGGCGTATCCTGAGGAGTGGATTGGCAATGAAATGGAGAATTCATGCAAAATTGCGCACCGATACCGCTGGCCAGAGGTCACACTGACGACGGCCAGTTGCGATGTCGGCTTTTCAAGAAGTTAGTCTGCGATTCGGCTTTTTTGGTGAACGAGATCGTACCCCTCCAGCAAAACGGCCTAGCATGGGGATTAATTGAGAAATAATCAAAGATACGGAGCGAACATACCGAGTCCATTTATGAGCGTGGAAATGAGTGTCTGCCGTGTGATGAGCAACTGTCAATTATCAGTTGCTTGGAGGCCCTTACCGGAATGTTTCCGAGCGTGCTTGCAGGGCCGTGGTCTAGATAAAAGTCTGGTCAATCGAGCACAGTGCATTTCCTGAAGATCCTTACACCTAGGAAAAAATCAGACAAATTCATTTGGGAGAGAAAATGAAACTGACCAGTCAGCAAGGGTGATGACGGTAGTCTCTGAAGGGCTGTAAGAACGCGGAAGGATGAGCAGGGGAGAGAGGACTGACCATCGTCGACGTCTAAATAGCATTGAATTATTCGGATCCATGAAAAGTGCTGAGACGTACCGTAGAGATCGGCGTTCGGGTCGTCGGGGTCATAAACAACGAGCGGGCCCCTAAGTCCGTCGCAATATTGGGTAGCTATTGAGATACGTGAGACGGCGGAATGGAAACCAGAATTCACCACGTACCAAGATGGCTGTGATCTAAGCAGAGTCAAGTCGAGAAACACCAGACAGATGGATCTGTACTTACACCTATAGATTCAGTCAGACATGGAAGCGGAGGAAAGAGAAGAGTACGAAAACTAACCAGAATGTGCCAGTTTGGTTATTCTGCATGATACTATATGAGATGGAGACAGACTTCAGAGGCGGAAAATACATGCCGTCGGGAACGTGTACAGGAAAGAATTGTTGACTGCGATCGGGCATTGAGTAACAAAAGCGACACCGTCGGCCCTGGGATGCTCTTAGTTGAATTCAATTTCTGGAGGTTTCTTCGCCGCCTTACCATGAATTATTCGGCTGGAAGAAGCCGTGCCAGTGCTGGGGAATCAATTAGCCGAGGAATTGCAGTGGCAAGACCCGGGCGTACGATGCTGGTGCTTAGGAGCATTGTCTCGTTCGCCAACTGGTCGACAACATTCAAACTGAACTCGTCGCCCTTGTTGGCCGTGATGAGCGGACCTGGGACCTGCCCATTCACAAGGACAGCTCTGAAGATCGTTTTCTTTTTAGCTCCGCTAGACAGGATAACGAGGACGACCCACTGCCGAGTAAATCCATCTGGTGCAACGTCGCCGTTGGTCAAAGTCAACTCCGCTGTCGGGCCAATCGAGGCGAGGACGGTGGAAAGTAAACAAGACGCGAGGAAGAGGGAAGAAAAAGGCATGAGGGAAGAGAAGAAATGGGGGGTTGGATTATGGATTCTGAGAGCATACCAGTTGCGTTGCCTTTATGTATGCGATGGGATTCAGTCCGCAGTCGCGAAGTATACGCTAGCGCGCGCCGGTGCCTACGAAGGAAGAAGTTGGAGAGTCCACAAGTCAGGGGGAGGTAGATGGACGCGCGACCGGTCGGACGAATTAATGGCGCCTTGATAACCCATGAATTGCGCACAGGTTTGGGTACTGCGGGCCAATATACCTACTGATCTGCAACTGATCTACGTGACTGGATCATCGGCAAACATGGGACAATACCTGATTTGCCTTCAACTCCTTCTCGGGCAGTCGGATGGTGAGTAACCTGCACATATATTTGCAGGGCTTCTCAGACACTGCCTTCGTTGCGGATGAGCGTCTGCGCAGCACCTACTTGATGCGGATTTAGTGGCTGAGAGGCCGGCTGCAGGTTGAGATACTTAAGAACAGCCATTGGATGACGAGGTTAAATAATCCCTCGACGTTTTACCCCCACTTGTCAAACACACACCTTGATCCCCCATGTTCTTCAACGCCTTATTCTTGCTCGCTACGCTTTCCTTTGTGGCTGCAATCGTAAGCAACAGATGTAGAATTGGGAAGTCCTGCTCACCGACGTCCAACAGCCGCAGGAGATCCCAGAAGCCATCGTAGCCACCCGAGTTTTCAAAACTCTTACTGACGTTGCACCATTCATCGTGCCCGCCACGACCGTTTTCACCTTCACGTAAGTCCGCCCAGTCGCAATGCAACAACGACAGTCGGCTCACAGAGACACGGATAGTCCCAGCCCGTCGACCAGCATCGCGTTTCCGACTGGATCGGGAACCGCCTAGACGACGTTCAGAACATAGTTGTAGTTCTGTCGTAGAGAATTGAGAGTCCAGAATATACTTGAGCTGTTGTGGGACTTGTTTCGATGTATGCATAATGAATAACTTGTGAAGCGCACCGTCATATTGAGAGATCTGCCCGTCATTCAAATTCAAGTGACGCTGCATTACAGAGATATTTTCAACTCTCGATATTTTCGAAATGACGAAATCATCCTGTAAAGTAGCCGAGGAGCTGGCACGGCAAACAGAAGGTCTTGAAGCGTATCATCCTGCCGCAGCACTTTTTTTTAGCCATGATCGCGCGAGAAACATTACATCCGCCGGTACAGCCCACCTCACTTGTCGGATCTGCAATAGAAACGCGCAGTAGTTCGGAGGCAATACCAGGAACCCAAGATCCACGGAAACCAGGACATTGCAAGAAGAACCGGCACCGCCCACAAGCCACGGAAATTCGAGCTCGTCCGACGTCGGCCACAGCCTTCAGGGAATTCGACGGGAATAACAGGGATCCCGATTTCGGTGAATCGAGATCAAAATTGGAAGGGTTGTATTGGCCAAGGTCGTCGCAACTCGAAAGAAGAGAGAACAGCCACGCAGGTCCGGGCCGGGTATCGGAACCGAAGTCCGGCACAGCCATCTCCGACCAAACTTACGTCCAACAGCCATCTCAATCTTGCAATTAAGCTTCATTCTCCGAGGCCAGGCATGAGCATATACCAGGTCTTGACTTGCGGATTTGAATATTCAAAGCTCAATACATAGAACTGAGCCGTACCGCTTAGTCTACGGACAGGGATGATCTCTCCTGGCTTCTCCTGGAAGGTCGGACCAGGAACTTGAAGGCACGCTTGGGGCTCGTGGTCCACACACTTCTCCCCGCCACGCGTCCGCCGCCGAGCCCGGCTCCGCCTATCCCGCCGCGCACCAAGCATACTTAGCCGCCGAGCTGCGCGCCGCGCAGACGCTGCTCGAGCGCGGCGGCAAGGGCGTCAACGTCGCCAAGACGAAGGCGCGGATAGGCGAGCTGGAGGATCGGCAGAGCAGCGCGTGGGCAATGGGGCTGGAGTGATTGCGTACCTATTCCCTCTGGATGCGGGAGCGGACGCATTTGCGCGGTTGGATGGATTCAGGACAGGACTTCAGCATTTGCCGAGTCGCACCTAGGCTCCCGGTCGTCCCCACACACCCTACTCCCACCCCACCCCCACTCTCAGTCTACCCCCTTTCTCAAAACACACCCTACCCTACCCTACGGCTACGGCTACGATATATACCTTTCGCCTTGATCAGCAATTCCTGTACGCATGATGATGTACAGTTTTGTTGCACGCACGCGTTGTAGGATCGACGGACGGATGGACCCTTGTATGTATGTACTGTTTTGCAGTAATCATTTTCTTGGAGGACGGTGTGGGGTTTTACATGCGAGTTGAGGCCTGGCTCCTGAATGCTGTCCTGAACTAGGATTCAGAGCATCCCATCTACTCTCCCTCTAACTCGACCACACCTCGAACAAAAATCATCTCAACCCAGTCAAACATAGTGTAACGCAACACGCCCCCTGTCTCTAACTTCATCACCCTTCCCTACGCCCGGGGCAGTTCCGGGTTCGACTCCCGGTGTCTGAATATCGCTCCATTGCAGTTGACTACCTTTTTAAAAAACTGGATACCCAGTTATGCGGTTTGGCACTCCGGTGATGTTTTTCCTCCTATTTTGGGTGCGCCGCGCTCATTGTAGCGGAGTTTGGTTCTCGTACGCCTCCTCCTCACCCCCGGGCCTCCGACTCCATCCCTTTCGAACACGCACCCTGGGCCTACTAGCTAGCACCCGTTGTATTCAAAGGAATACATCAGACATGGTGTACGAAACATGGCCTCCCGACTTCGCTAACCTAGCCTCGCAGAGAAGTATGAGGCAGATCCGGGTTCGACTCCCGGTGTCTGACTGCCGAGGATAAAGAGTTCTTTTTGACTGCGCTTTTTGCACTCAGGACCCGGCTCACTGTTTTTTTTTTCGTTCTGTCTTTGTTGCGTTCGAATGCAAGACTCCCATTCCGAGCTCTGAGCCGTCAACCTGGATTAAATAAGTATGAGTCTTCTCCCAACCCTCTTCCTCCTCCCTCATTTAACACACACCCCACTAACTAATAGCCTCTGGTAGTCAAAGGAATAACGCAGACATGGTGTACCGCAACACGGCCTCCCAACTTACAAACTCCACGCATCTGGATCGAAGTATGAGGCAGATCTGGGTTCGACTCCTGGTGTCTGACTCGAAGGAAATGAATACGTTTTTTGACTGATCACCATGGCCAGTTACAGATCCGTCTCGCCGTTCTTTTTTCGTTCTATCTTGGGGTCGAATTCTCTGCAAGAGGTCGGAGTTAGAATTAAGTCAACCTGGATGAAATAAGTATCCGAGTTGTAGACTAATAACTTGTAGTTGGATTTGGCAGGATCCTACCTTCTCCCGCTCTCATTTAACACACCCTACCAGCTAACAGCCGCGATATCCAGAGGAATAGATCAGACATGGTGTAATACAACACGGCCTCCCAACTTTGAAATACCAGAGGCAGATCCGGGTTCGACTCCCGGTGTCTGGCTAAGATGAGATCTGGTTGTTTTTACTGCGCGTTTGTGCACTCCGAATCCGGTTCGTAGTTGGTTTTCGTGCGGAGTTCCGAGATCTAGAGGCGTCGACCAAGTATCCGAGTCGGGCGTGGAGCCATAGCCCTAATATATAGACTGAATGGTATGGCGGTAGCCAACGGAAATGATATCTGAACCCACAGTCCTAGCCAACTCGGTGGCTAGGTGCATGTACAGGTAAAGCTGTCGCCTGGGGCCCTTTTGGGGCGGGTTGAGGGGGGCCTGTGCATTTATTTACTACTTTGATGGGGAGGTACGAGTGTCTACGAGTGTGGAATCACAAGAAAGAAATAGTCACGGGAGGATACATCCACAGGTGGGCAAAGCGCCATATACGGTCCTAGTCAAGGCATTCCCGATACACTCCCAAGCTGCAATGACTCCGAAGCCGCAAGAACCAACTCCAAGGCGCGTGCCGCTGTCGGACGATCTCGTGGTTCCTCTGCCGTCATGGAATCGAGGAGGGCAATATAGTCCGGCGCCACGGCCGTAGTATCGATGGGCGGAAGGGTCTGGCAACAAGATTTGGTCAACTAATCGGACACCAAAGTGCTGCAAAACCTTTGAATCAATTGCTAGTTCATGTTTCAGAACCTGACCAAGGGAGTAAATGTCTGCTGCAAGCACGTCGTATTTGGCGCCATCGGAACATTCAGGAGGTCGGAATGCGTCGGGTGGCCCCTGTTCGAATTCTCGGATATGGTTTTGCGCTGTGAAACGTACAGCGAATTCGAAATCGATGAATGCCAATTGATAATCGAACGTGCTTTGGAACGCGGGCTGCGGTTTACCGGATGGCCACCTCGTATGAGCAGGGTGAATGTCTTCATGGTTACAAACAATGTTGCCAGGGTGTAAGTCCTAGGTCACAGGTGAGTCGTCAACTTGAGTTCCGAGCTACTGCGCGCGCACACCGTGCGCGACTCCCTCTGTGTGCATGAAACACAGGCCCTGTTGCACCGATGATCATTAATGTCCCATCGGACTGGTAAGAGCAAAGAAGCCACCTCTATCAACTGCCTTGCCATCCTGAGTCTCGTGGAAACGGAATCCCATTGAGGATGGTCCCACATGGTTCCCCAAGCTGCCTGGACGATGAAGACCCATTTTTTGGCGTGAATTATTGAGACATAGGGAATAGTGCGGTTCCAGGAGTTCCGGGGTGAAGTCGACAGTGCCTTGATGATGCTCCATTCAGTTGACGAGGCCCGAACAGCCTTGATGAAAACATTTCTCCCGAGGTTGTCCAGCCCGATACAAGTCACGGGTGTCTGTGGCGAGTCAGGGGAGGGGTTTGGACAGGAAGTATGAACTTACTTGTAACACGAAGTGTCTCACTCTTCGAGGAGAACGTTCAACTCTGTGAACAAAGTCCTCCTTGTTGCTCGGATCGAAAGGACTAGAGGGAGGGGGATGGGGGGGTCCTGGTACGGAAAAATAGTTATGGTCGCCAAAAATGATGATTCCATTCTGTCGTAGAAAATGTGCACAAGAAAGCCACACTTGTGTGGCACGATCGCTGGGCAACTCGTCCCAGTCATCAGGGATCGAAGGAACTCCAGACTGGCGCTTCAAATAGCTGAGAAGGCCGATGAAGAAACCGCCGAGGCAGGCCGTCAGAGCCAGAGTCAGAATAGAAGAGTGCATGGACCACACGATTGACAGCCACGTGACATACATCTATATAATAATATCGAGCAGGGGGACAACTATGCAGGCCCAGACCTCCAGCATCTCACGCATGCCCGAGAAACTCGGCAAGACCCGGAAACTTGGCAGGACTCGAGCCGGGTCGAGAGCGCCGAGAAGGGCCGAGGCACTTGGGCAGTACTCGTGCCGGGCCGGAAACGCCGAGAATGGCCTCTTTCATGCCGAGGCACTTGGCAGGACTCGTGCTGGGGCATTATGGCATCTGACCTGGGCCGGTCCTCGGGAGACCGGGAAACTTGGACTCAAGCCGGGGCCAGAACACCGAGAAGGGTCACTTTTGTGCCGAGGCACTTGGCAGGACCCGTGCCGGGGCATCATGCACGGCATCTGGCGCGGCCCGGCCCTCGGGAGCTTAGCAAGACTCAGGAGCATGCACCGGCCGAGACTTGGGGCAAAATCTTCACGAGAGCTTAGCAGAAGTCCGGACTCAGAGCACGCAGGGATGAGAATGAAGGACCTGTGTTGTATATTGTGAAGTATTACGATAGATGCTCATACTAATAAAAATGTCCGACAGGATGGGGCCAGAACAAAAAGAAAAAGGAGGGCCAAGCAAAAAAAAAATGGGCGCTCGTGGGCGAGGATGGTTCCAGAACTAAAAGAAAAGGGAGGGGGACAGGTGTAATATATTCTTCTTCTTACCGTCAATTTTTGACGGGCTTACCCTAGTACACAATAGATCATCATCATGATCAAGAGACACCCACCCACTACCACTCAAGTGCGACTTGGAGGAGTCGTATATAGCTTTCTACTCTCATGTCGGGGTGCTCTCCCGACTTCGCGTTGGAAAGCGTGTTCTGCTGTCTAGCCGAAGACTCTTGCCATCCACGCACTGCAAGACGCCAAATCTCGCTTGCGGCTTGCCATCCAGGATCTCTCTATTCTCTTCCTCCCACCACGACGATCTCATCGGACCACTTTATATGCTCTTGAGGAGGTCGTGGCTCGACAGAGTCGGCCCGCTTTGGCGCGCCAGACGACGTCGTTGTCCCGCTGTCCGTCATTCGACCCGGTGAGCACATTCCTCGCTGTTGTCGAATTGTTTCCTGACTCGCTTTGGCAGAGAACTGGGACCTGCATCAAGTTCCACCGCGTACGGATACCATCGTGCTTTTCAGGGCGAAGTGCGGCTTCGGGTCGTTGTCCAGCCCAAGGCACTCTTGCCATCCAGGCAGCTGAAACAACCGCAAGACCGTCCGTCTCGCTAAGCCCGGCCCCCAAGATCTTCCTTCCACCACGACGATCTCATCAGACCACCTTCTGTGCTCTTGAGGAGGTCGTGGCTCGACAGAGTTTGCCCGCTTTGGCGCGCCAGATGACAACGTCGTCGCGCTGTCCGTCATTCGACCCGGTCACGGCGAGCACATTTCTCGCTGCTATCGACTTGCATCCTGGCTCGCTTTGGAAGAGGGCTGGGACCTGCACCAAGTTCCAACGCGCACGCATACTATTTTGTCCCGGGCTACACTGGCGTGGACGATGAAGCAGATCCATGCGCTTCAAATGTGAATAGTGGCTTCATCTCCGCGTCCGTTGCCTCCATTATCACATGTCGAGCTGCCGCGTCAAGTCTCACCGCGTACGGATACCACTTTGCTCTGCAGGGCGACTACTTCCCGGGCTACTCCGCGCTGTCCACGGCGCACGGCGGGGATCGGCCGAATTGAGTCCCGCGACAAAACAAGGATATTTTGGAAGGGGTCGGGGGACAAAATCAGTATTCTTTCTTGAATTCTTGCCGAGGGCCCTTGAATTAACGTACATATCTCTTCTTCAGCATGCCGCCCTGAATCCCTTATGCTGGTGGGGCCCACAGACCGCTCCCGCGTCGTCGGCATCGTCGCCTACGTCGGGCAATCCATCCTGACTTAAAGTGAGCAAATTTTCTTTCAATATGGACTGGCTGCCTGAAGCTAACGCACATATATCTTCTTCGGTATGCTGCCCTGAATCCCCTGTGCTGGTGGGGCCCACAAACCACTCGCGCATCGTCGGCATCGTCGCGCACAGCGGGAAGGCGTCGGGGGATAAAGTAGGTATTTTTTTTCCGGAATTCTTGCCGAGGACCCTTGAACGGGCGCGCCGCCTCGGGCTCGGGCTCGTGGTCCACGCACTTCTCCCCCGCCCCCGCATCCGCTGCCGAGCCCGGCTCCGCCTCCTCTCCCGCCGCACGCCAGGCGTACCTCGCCGCCGAGCTGCGCGCCGCGCAGACGCTGCTCGAGCGCGGCGGCAAGGGCGTCAACGTCGCCAAGACGAAGGCGCGGATACGCGAGTTGGAGGAGCGGCAGAGCAGCGCGTGGGCGATGGGGCTGGAGTGATTGTTGATTGCGCGCACGGCACTGGATGCGGATGCGGACGCATTTGCGCGGGTGGATGGATTCACGGACACGACTTCAGCATTTGCCGAGTCGCGCCTCGGCTGGCCCAGCTCCCGCTCGTCCATACACACTCCACTCCCACTCCCACCCCCACTCCCAGTCTACCCCCCTTCTCAAAACACACCCTACCCTACGGCCACGGTTTCGGCTACCATATACAGTATACCTTTTACCCGGATCAGGATTTCCTGAGTTTTGTTGCACGCGTTGTAGGATCGACGGACGGACGGACGGATGGACCCTTGTATGTATGTACTGTTTTGCAGTAATCATTTTCTTGGAGGACGGTGTGGGGTTTATGTGCGAAAGTGGCGAGGACTCCTGAGCGCTCTCCTGAAGTGGGATTCAAAACATACCAGCCTGTCTTCATCCCCACGCATTCAATACCTTAACTAGACCACACCTCGGACAAAAAATCATTTCAACCCAGTCAGACATAGTGTAACGCAACACGGCCCCTGTCGTTACTAGCGCGTTTCTTTTTACTGCGCGTTTGTGCACTCCGGATCCGCTCGCTGTTATGTTTTTGTGCACTACTGGATCAAATAAGTATCCGAGTCGGGCAGGATCCTCTTCTCCGGACCCCCTTCTCCCTCATTTAGCATACACCCTACTAACTAACAGTCGTGGTATTCAGAGGAATAACGCAGACATGGTGTGATGCAACACGGCCACCCCAACTTGAAAATGCGAGGTGTTTCGATGGATGTATGGGGCAGATCCGGGTTCGACTCCCGGTGTCTGACTGGGGGCGTCGAACAGACTTTTTTCAGTGGATCACCATGGCCAGTTGTAATTTCTACTCTATTTTCACTGGGGGCAAGACCCATGACCGTGGGTTCATGGCATTTGATGGGCAGAGGACGGACACTTGCCATGGCCGAGCACATTCCCTTTGTCTTCCGGCCTGCATTTGTTCCGAATCTGTGATGGCATTGTTCCAATCAAGCTCGGTGTTTATCAAGTTGAGACACAAATGAGTTCATAACAGTCTAGTTGAACAAGAAATGAGATGATAAAATAAATATCAGAGTGAGCCACCCAAGCCTCAGAATATGGTTTGTGCAAACAGGAAGGCCCGGGATTAACTTTCTTTTCACGAAGATTTGATGTTCCATAGATTTCGGCCCACAGAAATGTCCACCAAGTCACAAATTGCGAAGCAAGTTGTGAGATGTTGGTAGAATCTTTGGTATAAATCTCGCTGAGAGCTTCAGCAAAATATCAAGTGAGTTGCTGTTGGCCAGTCTTGATATTGCTCTCTCCCCACCACATACCATCTCGTAGCCTACATGTGTCGTGCTCTGTCTCTGGAAGGAGAGGGGGGAATTCTGTGTGAGTTCTCTAGGGTTCTTTTGCCATGCAGAAGCTCGAGACTCCCTAGAAATGGCATCAGCAATCTTCACTGTGTAAGAAAGACTTATTTTGGAAGATGATATGGATAGAACAGTAAGCCCAATTGATAATTTTGGAACAGCTTTCAGAAATCCAGGAGGATCCTCTGAAACATCTGGTGTAGGTGCCAACTTTCGGTTGAGCCTCCGAACAAGACTCTTTTGGCAGTTATCTTTGTTGCGCAGCCTGAAATTTTTAAGCAAGGAGTCTTACCTGTACTAATTACTTTTTTCAAAGCCAAACGACTCAACTTGGCAATATTACACCAAACTTCTGCCATTGTATCCTAACTACAGTGGTGGGTTTGGTTTTGGGTCCGAAGACCGAAACTCCGATCATTTCTCCCGTGTTTGTTCTCACGCCTTTGTTCTCCTTTGTCTCATAAGCGCCAAGGACATCTGCCATGGCAAATGCCATGGCAAGTGTCGGTGCTCTGCCCATCAACTGCCATGAACCCACGGTCATGGGTCTTGCCCCCCGTGTTTGGTGCCGGATTCTCTCCTAAGAAGAGAGTTATAAAGTCAAGCTGGGTCAAATATTCGAGGCGAAGTTTAAGTTGGGAAAATTGACAGAGTCTTCTTTGCTCTTGTATGTACTGTATTCTTCTGACACGCACCCTAATGATACTATTAGCGAGACGTCTCGATGGATGTATGAGGCAGAACCGGGTTCGACTCCCGGTATCTGAATGCGGCACGCATGAACATTTTTGCTCGTGCCTGCCATTCGTACATGCTCAATTTTTATTCAATGAGATAGCTCGTTATTGACTGAAGTTGGAGGAGTGAGGTAATAAACTGGAGGGCTCGGGAGGAGTTTCCTCTAATGGGGACTCGTAACGGAGAGTCTTTAATTCATAAAGATCACGATCTATTCCTTCCGTACTAAATACACCCCGCTGTGTTCAAAGAGCTGTATCAGACCTGGTGGGGCAAAATCTTCAGCACGGTGTGTCCGGTTGTACCTTGTTCACCTTCGGCAAGCCCGGGTTCGACTCCCGGGGTCTGAGTCGTCCAGGTTTTAGTACCTTTTTCTGCGTGCCCGAGAGTGCATTCGCTGCCGCCATTTCCTCTGTTCTCGCTGGAGGCTTTAGACACTGGGTCAAAGTAACCGACTCTGGGTCAACGCTCGGATCTGAAAGCCCATGCTGGATTTGTCGTGCCCTCGGGTTTGTCTGGTTGAGTTGCATAAAATCAGTCAGACGTGGTGTACGAGGCAATCGCGGGTTCGACTCTCGGCGTCTAAATTCGCAAATATCATGGGCTATTTTTTCACCATGAATCAATTAGCTTCCACATTATGAGGCAATCCCGGGTTCGACCCCCTGCTGTCTAGTATCGGATAACTTCGGTACGCATCTTTCTTTCTTTCTTTTTTGTCTAAACTCTTCTCCTCATTTTCTCTCGGAGAGAGAGATTGCGCTGCTGGAGGTCGGAATTTAATAGCCGTGACCCTGGCTCAATTTTCTGGCCTTGGATCTGATCATGATCCACGTTTGTTTTAGTTCGCCGGGAACGGCGGAGCGGAGATTCAACTAGTCCGTCCCAATATACTGCACTCGTATGTGGTACAACGAAACGCGACCCCTGCTGTTGCATACCACCAAAGACATCAATGGCAAGCCCCGGGCTCGACTCCCGGCGTCTGAGCTCGCCAACAACCCGTGCCTTTTTTTTACCGCATATAATTCACTTAAATTTTTGGAGTTTGTGAGCATGGTGAGTTGGATATGAATGAGGTGGGTCGGTGGGAGTAGACACGCCATCAAAAAATACTTTTAGTTATCTGGGACCTACCTCAGCCTCTGGCGGCTTCACACTTACTGGCTAACAAGGTCCACAATCGGTCCAACGA
Source organism: Mycena galericulata (assembly GCA_029289565.1). NCBI lineage: Eukaryota > Fungi > Basidiomycota > Agaricomycetes > Agaricales > Mycenaceae > Mycena > Mycena galericulata. The sequence continues at coordinate 64,239 of JARKIA010000352.1, forward strand.
GCTTATCAGACGTGGTGTAACGAAACACGGCCTCTCAATATGCAAGGACATCCTGAGTTATGAGGTACCTCCGGGTTCGACTCCCGGCGTCTGGGTGCATTGACCAGCAATGAGTGTGCATCGATTTTTTCCCATCTTCTTCATACAACTCATGTATATCTCCCCTGCCTCCCTGTCTCCGCTGTGCGCGCCGCTGGAAGTCATGCAACCGTGCCTGGGGTTCAATTTTTCTGTGCTCAGATCCGAGAGCCCGGTTTGGCAGTGCTCTGGGTTGATCCGGAATGATCTAGTTCAACTAGTCCGTCCCAATATACAGTACTCAGGCGTGGTGTAAGGAAACACGACCCCCTGCTTCTGTACTTCATCAATGGGTAGCCTCGGGTTCTGCTCCCGGCGTCTGAGCTCGCCAGGGAGCCATGCCTTTTTTTACCGTGTATAATGCAATTAAAATTTTGGAGTTTGTGCGAATGGTGAGCTGGATATGAATGAGGTGGGTAAACAGGGGATCAAAAATATTTTCGGTTTATCTGCGGTCTCCTCAGCCTCTACTAGCGGCTTCACACTTACTGGCCTACAGCATCCACAATCTTTTCAATGAGCTTATCAGACGTGGTGTAACGAAACACGGCCTCTCACAATGCGCAGATTGAACTTTCGCACGTTATGAGGCAACTCCGGGTTCGACTCCCGGCGTCTGAGTAGTTTCTTTTCGGTAAACCTTTTTTCCCCAGTCATCGTGTTAACCCAGGTAGTTATCTCTTTATATTTTCCCTCCTTTTTCTGAAAATACTCTGCTGAAAAGTCGGAGGCACGGGAGAGGTGAAGCTTCATAGCCGTGCCCGCCGTTGAAACTTCCTGCGCTCAGATCCGAGAGCCCTTGCACTGAGTCGAATCAGGTAAAGTCCAACCTAACGAGTCAATTCTAATTCACATTAACCAGACGTGGTGTAACGAAACACGGCCTCTCATAATAATATATAGGAGCTGATCCGCAGAAACATAATAGTACAGAGGCAACTCCGGGTTCGATTCCCAGCGTCTGGATGAACCAGGAAATTTGCATGCCTTCCTTTTTTTGCTGGCGGGGTAACTCGGGTGTGTTATATGCTCGGTGGAATGGGGGTCGGCAGGAAGAGGGGCAGTTATAGAAATGGAAGCTGGGATGTATAATCCTGCAGAAATAGTAACAAGTAGTTGCCATACCAGCCACCTTTTCTGGGCTTGTCGGTCCTCACGCGCACGTCGCACGGCGTTTACATGTAAATCGCACTTGATCGATCCTCGCTCACGCAACGAGCGCACAACGCGCCTTCCCCGCGCCAAGAATCGGCCATCCAAGCGAAGACCGGCATGTCGATCTCGGCCATCAATTGCAGATCCCACGTGGCCGAATTCAGCCACGAAGACCGTCAACCTTCTATCGTCGAGATTCCTGGGCTCATGAAGGAGTCCGCAATCAGCCGCATTGCCACAAGACGGAAGGGGAGTTAGTACAACCGAGGAGCCGCCGAGACTGCCACTCCTTTAGGGAAAACTTGGTGCCAAGCCATTTCGCTAAACGGTCTGATGAGCCCGAGAGGGTCCGAGACATTGGCCCCGTGAACCATAGTGAATGAAAGAAGACGGTGCGCCGGCGTCGGAACATCCAACCACTATCCAACCCCGTTCTCTTGCTCCCATCATTTGAGATTTCTGGGGGTCACAGAGATTCAACAAGCCGAAAAGCCGAGGATGGAGGGGCGAAGCGAGCGTGATACAGTGATAGGGAATCTGATCTCCGTCAAAACTTAGACATGCAACACCCGAGTTGTCACGCCTCGCATCCCCTTCATTCCCTCATCCATCTCCCTTTCATGAAAACTCGACGGCCATTCGCTCTTTTCTCCTTCCTCTTCGTCGCCGCCGTTGCGCAACATCTGGAAGATTCAGATTCCAACTCGGACCCCGCACAGTGGGTAAACCCCTTCATCGGGACCAAAAGCGGGGGCCACGTATTTCCGGGCGCGACTCTGCCCTGGGGCGCCGTCAAGGCGGGACCGGATTCTCGCTCGGGCGAGGACCAGGCGGGGTATGTCAGCGACGGGTCGCCTATAACAGGATTTTCTTCGGGGTACGTGCCGCATGCAGCTTCCTTTTTCCATCCATCCTCGTCTGACTGTGCTGGGCGGGATTTGATAGACACGACGACGGCACAGGCGGCGGCTCCTCCCTCGGTAACTTTCCATTTATCCCCCTCACTAGCGCCGAATGCCCCGAATACAACCTCACGACATGTATTACCGACCGCAACGCCCGAGCGATTGATCATGGGGAGCCGATTGCGTCGCCGGGATATTGTGAGTGTTTTTTCTGAACTAAACGGGGGAGCCGTAAGCCCCGAGTTGCGCGGCAGGCCATCCAGCGCAGTTGCTTTCCAGTCTGCAGCACACGATTTATCTGTTTATTCTATCCTTTTCCAGTCCGCATCCCCCTCAACAACGGCATTCTCGCCGAAACGACGGTCACGGAGCATACTTCTTTGTACCGATTTACCTACCCCTCCGATGCGGAGGAGATGATATTACTACTCGACGCTACCGGCGGTGCGTGCCCTCCTCTATTCCCTTCGCATCAGCGGCGGCGTGGCTCGAATTAACGAATAACGCGCACCAGATCTAGGAAAAAACTACCGCGGCAACGGGCGCGTGTCTGTCTCCTCCTTCACCTCCCCTCCCTCCAATACTGTGGGCACGCGCATAACCGGCACAGGCACCTTCATCCCCTCCTTCGGGCAGAGCACCTACAGCGTCTTTTTCTGCCTCGACGTGCCTCTCTCTTTCAAGCAGGCGGTGTACTACGAGACGACGAGCGGGGTGAGGGAGTACGTCGAGTTGAACTCGAGTGCTGCGGTTGAATCGAGTGCCCAGTTAGGGGTAAATGCGACGGGTGCAGAGGGCGGCTTCGAGAGGGAGATAAGCCGCCACGGTCCGGCGGGGGTCGTTTTAGGGTTCCCTACATCTCCTCCTCCCTCGAAGCGCCAGCCCGCCGTCGAAACGCACACAGACCCCGACACCGATGCCGACTCGAGCGACGCGCGAACGCTCTACGTGCGCATGGGAATCTCCTTCACGAGCTCCGCTAGGGCGTGTGCATATGCGGAAGAGGAGATACCCGAGATATCCAACGTCGCGTTCGAGGATGTGCGCGGGGCTGCTAAGTACGCGTTCTCCCCATACTCCCCTGAGCGCACTCACGCACGTATCCAGGGCGAAATGGAATTCCGTATTATCCACAGTGAAGGTGGACACAACCGGCGTCAGCCCCTCCACACAGGAGCTCTTCTGGACCTCGCTCTACCGCGCATACATCGCGCCCATAAACCTCACCGGCGACAACCCGCGGTGGGAGTCGCGCGAGCCGTACTACGACAGCTTCTACTGCATCTGGGACACGTTCCGCGTCATCCACCCGCTCTACGCCATCACCGCCCCCTCCGTGCAGGCCGAGGTGGTGCGCGCGCTGATTGATATTTGGAGGCATGCGGGGTGGCTGCCCGACTGCCGGATGTCGACGGACAAGGGGTTCACGCAGGGGGGGTCGAATGCGGATTCGCTGCTTTCCGACTCGTTCGTCAAGGTGCGCTGCGTTCTTCTCCATCGCTCTGCCCTACCCCTTTCGTAGATTATACTTACAAATTGACGCCAACGCAAGGGTATAAACGCAGGCATCGACTGGGACGCAGGCTTTGCGGCGATGGTCAAGGACGCGACGGAGATGGGCGACTTCGAGGTCGAGGGCCGCGGGGGGATCAATTCGCGGCGGGAGCTCGGGTATGTGCCCGTGTGGGATACAGACCACCCGCGGAGCAACGGGGCCAACACCAGGTACACCTCGTCTTTCTTTTCTCTTCCTTTTCCTTCCCTCCCTTCTTCATCCGCAGTGCTCTCAACGTCTACCTACTCTTCCCACCACAGAAGCGCCTCCCGCCTCCTCGAATACGCCTACAACGACTTCTCCATCGCCCTAGTCGCACAGGGGCTCTCCCGCCCCGCCAATATAACGCAGCACTACTTCAACGTCTCCGGCGACTGGGCGAACATCTGGAACCCCGACGTCACGCACGCAGGATTCCAGGGGTTCATCCAGCCGAGGAATAAAGACGGCTCGTGGTTCCTAAGTAAGTACGATCAGGGGGGCGTGTTCAGGCCGGACCATTGTAGCCCGGTTTACGGGCATAATGATTGTTATGGGGTGCGTTTTCCTCGTCTTTTGTTCTCTTTTTTCGTGGTGTCCTCTTTTTGTTCAGTATCCCCGTGTTATAGAGCTCATGCAAGTGCGTGCGTTGTTAGGGCTTCGGTGGGGGCGAATTCTACGAGGCGTCGTCGTGGGAATATAGCTTCTACGTCCCGCACGACATGGCGAGTGTCGTGCATGCTATGGGCGGGCCGGAGACGTTCAGGTGCGTCTCCGACTCTCGCGCACGGCGTCCCGATGCACTGTCGGTTTATTTTTCTAACGGCGGGATTTTGAATCCCAGCGCACGATTAGACAAGTTCTTCGAGGCGGGATTCCATGTGAGTTGCGCGTCGAAGTTGATTCAATCGCCGCGGAATTATGTTAATTCAAACTCTGCGTCGCAGGATATGGGCGACGAGCCGGGGTTCCGTGCGTCTTTTTCAAATTTGACCCAATTTTCGCGTTACTCACGCGAACTTATTTGAATAGTGCCGACGTACCTATACAACTACGTTGGGCAGCCGACGAAAACAGTCGACAGAGTAGATGCGTCGCTCGCGCAGTACTACAGCACCGAGTAAGTCGGTTCAAAGTCTACGGCGAGTAGAACATCCGCTGACTGGCGTTGAACGCAAGGTTCGACGGTCTCCCGGGGAACGACGACTCAGGCTCGATGGGCGCGTACGTCGTGTGGACGCATTTTGGTGCGCATCCCTTTTCAGCTATGTATCATCTCATCCTCAACCTGAACACCTCGATACACAGGATTCTACCCCGTCGCCGGGCAAGACACCTACCTCCTCAACCGGCCCTACTTCCCCAAGATCACTCTCCGCAATGACGCCACCGGCGCCCTCGCCACCATCATCGCGCATAACCTCACCTCTGAAAACAAGTACATCCAGTCCGCCACGCTGAACGGCGAGGCGTACACCAAGAATTGGATCTCACACAAGTTGTTCAGCGAAGGAGGGGTGCTGGAGCTGGTTATGGGGGCGGGTAATGGGAGCACGTGGGGCACGGGGTTGGAGGATCTGCCGCCGAGTTTGAGCACAGGTGGGTTTGGGTGCGAGGGGTGTGGAAGGCCGAAGGGGCTGAGGCCGCCGACGCCTGCGAATGTCACCGCAGAAACGGGACCGGAGCCTTCGATTGGGAATGTGGAGGGTGAGGTTGACGCTGTGGTGGACGAGGGCGCGGGACCGGGACCGGAGCCTTCGAGTAGCGTGGAGGGAGAAGTTGACGCTGTGGTCGACGAAGGCGAGGATGGCGTGGAGTCGACGAGTCCGAAGGGATTTTTCTCGTATTTGATCTACCTCTTGCTTGCGGATTGATATACTGTATGTAGCATATAATAATAATATGTTTGGGACCGGAGTGCTGGAATTCAGAGAGGCGCGTCTTTATGTAAGCATCGAATGGTGGTGGAAAGGTGAGCCGAACGCCACCGGCGTTCGTATTGGCACCAAGCGGAAATGTTTGGAACGTTGCGCAATACATGTCAACCAGGCTGGGGCCGCTTTAGATGTCAGGTGAATTCCATTTGAACCTAACGGACCTTCAAAACCTGTTCAAGATTCAACATAAATGGTACGTACACGCCAAAATTTACTTGTGCTGCGTGTTGTACGTTCATGCTTAACAATGAAAGGCTTCAGAGACGTGTCAACTCAAGAGAGTGTACAGTCTCCCGGCTCCGATTCAGCAGCGCGTACTCGGATCATCCCGACAAGCGAAACACGGACACGTGCCAAGGACACGAACTGATACCAAGCGTAGCGACGCGTTTTGGTGGTGGAGCCGAGCCTTTACGGCGAGTCTGGCGCCCGGGAGCCAAATTCATGCGTGTTAGACCCTAGGTGTTTTCTATTTCGAGGAATATGTGCGTCGCGCAAGGTCGTGCGAACGGATTTTGCGCTTTTCGCCTGGGCAAAAAGTCACTGTGACATAGAAGGGTATCTTTTAAGGATATTGTGAGGAGGGATGGAGTTTGGGACCGTGCGCACACGCGGTGCTGCCTCGGTGTGTTGCTGTTGCTTGTCTCAATGTCACATACAGTATTGAATCCCTGGGATCTTTTCATTCTTCATTGCGGCCCACTCTGCCAAATGTGGCTGTGGTCCCGGCAGACATGAAGTGCAAGTTGTAAAATTAGACACCTACTTCATGTCTGCCGGGACCACAGCCACATTTGGGGACTGCATCGACCGTCTCGGCTTGACGGCAGAGCCATTCCTGATTGGTTAAAAACACGTGACTTCCTTACCGAGTCCGAGCTACTTAGGATGGACGACCAATAACTTGAATAAGCGCCAGCGGCATTTGGGAACATAAAGAACCTAGGGCTTGCATAATACGCAAGTCTCCCACATCCCCCATGTCGACTACCACTCAGATCTTCTTCACTGGCAGGGTCGTGATCACTGGCATCCACATCCACCTGGCACCTCAAGCCGCTGCAACGCGTGAGCTCAGCCTCCAATTGTTCAGCAAGTCGTGCGAAGTCACTCACCGAGCCGTTGTCACTGTTAGGCGTTCCGGAGACGCAGTCTGCTGAGACTACTGGGACCTGTGAGCTCTTGCTACTATCCAGAATTCTGACGAGCTACTCACCGTCGCCTTGTCGCATCCAGCCGCCTCGACGGGAGGGGATGCTGCACCCGTCAGCACTGGAGGTAAGGTCCTATCTTGCGTCGTGCATACACAACTCATCGATATGGTTCTGCTGTCAGCCGCTCCCGTCAACGTCGCCCCTGCCCAGGTGCCCGTGGCAGCTGGTGACCGCATAGTGCTCTCCTGCGTCGAGCCATTGTTGACGCACACGTGTGTAGTTCCAGCTAATGCACAGGCCCCGCAGACCAGACAGACTCCCGCAGCTGCCACAGGTGAGTTCGAAGTATTTTCTGTGCCATGCCGGGTGTTTACTGATTCGCTTCCGTTGCAGCCGGCCCATCGACCGTTCAAGCAGCTCCGGCTGCCGCGAGCACCATTCGCAGTGGTTTTAAATGTGAGTTCTTTTATTCATATGGACAAGATATTCATCCACATGCTTCCAGCCGTCGGAGAAGAGCGCATGGATGAGAGGTGGTGAGAGAGAATGAGTTTTTGATCGATTTTCGGTTGGAGGAGTGATATTGTTTCCATGTACGTCACAAATGAAGGAGATTTCGATGCACCTTCTTGCATCCACTTCACGACGAAGTCACCGCGCGCAGAGGCAGTTTATGTGCGTGAATTCCGTAGGAATGACTTCAAGTTGAACTTCGCGTCACTTCCACACACTACGTGCTCAGACCTTCATCCCCTCTCATACCCCATGCCTCGTTCGACGCCTGTACACGGCACATGATTTACATTTTCCGTGTTCCGGGTTAAGTGGACGCAGGAAGGACGAGTGGAGTCCACGAATTTTCGCGTCTTTGATCTTTGTCTTGCTTGCGAATTTGAATTGAATAACCGTACGTTCTGGACTGGATGGAGCGCGCAGTGGCTTGTTTGAGCACAATGGTGAGAATAAATACTAGAGCTCAACCCTACGCTCCTGCGGCGCGCTAAATTTATAAATCGGAGTATTACCGGAAATAACCAGGCAGCAGACACGGACACGTGCCAAATACAAAACTATCGCGCCACGCGTAACGACGCGTTTCTGTGATGGTGCTCAGCCTGTACGGGCAGTCGGGTATTTGGGAGCCAACCATGCATTTACGAGCCTCATCTGCTTCGTATTTTGGTAGAAGTAATGCAATATTGTGTGAACGAGTTCTCCTGTAGCATCATTCCAAGTATATCTTCCAGGAATATTTTTCCAAACAGGTGCAAGCGACCCAAACTACACCTTAACCAGCGTACGGACGAGGCTGTGAGCTATTTGAGGAACTGTGCCCCACCCCCGCATGTTACATACACTGACTCGGAAAAAGTATTGCATCACGTGAATTTCAGAAAAGATTAAGATCGTGCTCGACGCTCAACGCTTTTTGACTGGGTATTTTATGCTCAAATGATAGTATAAGTGGTGTAGTGTACACGTATAAGATATCAAGCATATGCACCCACAACTTGGTGTTGTATGCGGGATTGAAAATGACAGATGATCCAATTATTAATCTGTTTTTGTTCGACTTGAAGAATTGGAGTCAGAACAATGCCCAAGTGTCAAAATAAATATAAAAAATTCACAGGACGCTAATAGTGAGTGGCATTACCCTGTTCCCTCAACAATTCTGGTACTCAATTAGGCAGACTGTCGTATAATCTGTCAATAAACTCAGGATCGATGTTTTCCCACGTCTCAGCCAAAATTCCTTCTTGTTCTTCGGCAATACCATTCAATCGAGTTGATTCCGAAGAGTATCTATTATAAGACATTCATATTGGGTTTATTGGGTCAGCATGGGAGCACATCGATGCTTTCGATCTCAAGCCACACTATCACACGCTTGAATTGATGCTTTGAATCGCCTCCCATCACTGTTATAAAGAATATGAATGGCTGAACGGTCCAGATTATGGCTGTATTGAGTGCTAAAAGATATTTGGAGATGGTATCAGCACAAGTGAAACAGTCTGTGTGGTCAGCTTATTTTTGAGCTCGAGTCTTAGTCACCATCGCGAAAAATTGCATAGTCTTGGTCAGCTTTTTTTTTTCTCTGTTGTTGTTGTTGAACGGTCCAGATTATGGCTGTATTGAGTGCTAAAAGATATTTGGAGACGGTATCAGCACAAGTGAAACAGTCTGTGTGGTCAGCTTATTTTTGAGCTCGAGTCTTAGTCACCATCGCGAAAAATTGCATAGTCTTGGTCAGCTTTTTTTTTTTTTCTCTGTTGTTGTTGTTGAACGGTCCAGATTATGGCTGTATTGAGTCCTAAAAGATATTTGGAGATGGTATCAGCACAAGTGAAACAGTCTGTGTGGTCAGCTTATTTTTGAGCTCGAGTCTTAGTCACCATCGCGAAAAATTGCATAGTCTTGGTCAGCATTTTTTTCTTTTCTTTGTTGTTGTTGTTGTTGGAGTTGTCGAAGCATTTGGGATAATGAGACTCAGTCTGCAGAAGCATTCCAAGATCATCCGCTAGTGTTGCTGGTTGTTGGACCAGTCATTGCCAGGGAATCGTCCAGGAGGAAATGCCGTTACGCACAATGTTCAACCAATGTGGGACTCCGGCCCGTAGAATTTATCCAATTCCATTTCTATCATTCATGGGCTGCATACCCACTAAAACCCCCTCATATGTCCAGTCATCTGGCAGTGAGTCCTCATCCATGAGTAAGTCACTCCATGTGTTCAAGACCAATTGCTTTTTCAATGCCAACGGTCCAAATCTAATCTTATCAGTCAAGAGTTGGTCACGTCGTAAAGCTACATTGACTGCTTTCAACCACCAGTTGTGAATTTCCATTGTAGTAAGTAGTAAATCAGGATTTTCAATAACGCTAAACAATATGTTTCTGCTGCAAGCGGCTGCGCAGACCTTGCATATATGCGGCGAGGAGACCCCATCCAATGCCAACACCGGTTAGCTACCAACCTCCCGCACAGTGATCATAGACATTCAAGTCCAATTTATCCCCACTTCCAGGCGTCACGCGTGAAATGAGATCGACGCGCGCCCGCCGCGACATCCCCACCGCGGACGGACATACACATTGTCTCTCGCCTCCAACGCCAACTGCGGGGCCTCGGATCGCGTTCAATCTCGAACGCAATCCACACGATGTTCCCGGCGGCGCGAAGCGCATACAGCGAAACGAGGTTGCATATGCACCATATGGTGCGTGGGGGGTGTTCTCTGCTTCATAGGTGTCGGTAATAATAGGCTATTAGACGTGCGTGCAAGGCCCAACATTTACAAGTCCCACGCTCGAGGCTAAGTGGGTTACGGCATTTCCGACCAACTACATACGGAGGACTGGGTTGTTGAAGAAGCTTAGTTGTTACGCGACATTGGGTAGAGCCAAGATTGAATAAACGAGAGTGAACAAGAGTGGGTCGGCACAGCAATTGGCGAACCTCTTTGTTTTTGTAGCGGCGCAATGTGGATATTCATGGTCATGTTCAATTTCAAGAGTGATGTCTACCCTAAGGTTCAAATCAGGCCATCCCTAGTGTGACCAGGAAATGCAGGCACGCCAATGTAACGTGTTCGAGTGGTGACTGTGAAAATATACTCTACAGTGCTGAGCACCGAAAACATTTCAGCGTATGAATATATCCAGCAGTTACCGGCCCCCCACGCTTCAATACCGTTGGGGTAAACACAAGCCACATCATTCTATGGTGAATGGATTCTGCTAGTGATGCAATCGCTGTGTCCAAACATTTGAACGAATACCAGGACACGCCATCCTCCCGCAAGGTACACAAAGTAACGTTAAGGGCTCACCCGGCGATGCAGCAAAATAACGAAGATACCATGAGGGAAGGGAACAAACACGACCCTGGAAACTAGAGGACGTCAGTTTATACAGACCTATATAACGGGCCGCGAAAGGTGGGTTTTTGCAGTAGGCTGGAAATCTGGTACCTGAGGGGCCGGACGTCGTCGATAATATCATGATGGTTATAGATTCAGACTATGAGTCGGGGCCAGGAAATGTACGAGACTAACTAGCAGTTATGTCCGTGAAGCTCACGTTGAAACTACTGTGAACGCTTACATATTACATGTACCCGACGGGAATCACAACAACTTGAACAAGATATCCACAACAGGACCCCCGATTATCCCTATGGAGGTCGGATCCGAAATTCAGGCTATATTTTTTTTTGTCCGAACTTTTGTCCGACTTGTGCCCAGAAGTTTTGTCCGAATTCCGGATCTGACCTGGGCCGGACCGAAATTTTGTCCGAACTGGAGACCGAGTTCATTTTTGCTCTGACGCCCTTGAATATTGCTCAAAAAATCAAAATAAATCATATTCATATTCTGCTACTCCATCATCCTCAGCCACTTCTACAATACAATATTGACCTTGCCTTTGCACTGTACTATGTTGAGACTTGCAGCTGCCCTCGACAACAACTCCTTCTCACCGATCAGTGCGTCCAACACGTGGTACGCGCACAACCCAATTTCAACATGACCGGTAAATATAACTTCATGCCATGGAGATCGTCCTCCAAGGGAACGATTGCTAGAAATGGACTTGATGGTAGATGTGCAACCCGAATGGTTCCTGATGCGGAATCGCGGGAGTGGGCACTCTTGAATTGTCGCATTTTCATTGTGCATGCGAGGCGGCGAGGCCACCATCAATTGTCCGAACGTGGGCCCGACCTCAGCACCGCTCCCAACCCATTGTCCGAACTCTTGACCCGACCTGTCGGGTCTAAAAGTGGATTTGTCCGAATTTTGGCTCTGACCTTGGCCAGGCCAATTCGTAATTTTGTCCGAACTTTGGATCCGACCTTTATAGGGATAATCGGGGGTCCTTCCACAACGCTCCAGGCTGCTCACGTGTTGTACGGAAAGATGGGTGAATTTTAGCCTCTTCGTAGTAAACTGGTTGCTCCGATTGTGGGACCGCGCCAGAGTAATTCTTCTCCTCCTCCTCTTCCGAACTGCGGGATCCCTTTTGATGGGATGGAAGCACAAAGAAGTTCTTTTGCATACGGCATCATTTTCTTTCCACCGCACTTGCCACCGCATCGCTATAGTCTGCATCGCTCTCGCCGCGCCACCAGGGGCGTCGACAGCTATCCCAAAACTATATAAAGCATTGCGAAAGATGGGTTTCAGTAAGTTCCAACGATTCCCCCCGCGCTTCAATGTCCCTCGCCGACTCCTCTGCTTCATTCCTCGAGGCTGCTATGCCAACCAGTTCCGCCGCCAAAATCTTCCTCATCGCGTCCACCATCGTTTGCATGATGTACATCATCTCCTTCACTTCGCCTTCCCATCTTACGCATGTCCTGGTATCTGCCCTTGCCGCCGCAGAGCACGCGTTTCTCCACACCGTCGAAGCCGGAACCTTCCGCTACGAAAATGCGGGCCTCGCCCAACGGCTTTCCAGGTAGGCCTGCGTCCGGCCAGAATTATATTATCTGACATTTGAATTCAGCCTGCAAATCGACGTCTCCCTCCTCCGCGAAGCCGCCCTGAACGACTCCCTCTCAAACTGTGCCCCACTCTCGCAGTTCTTCAAATTCCGCCGTACACTCGCGATCCTTCGCTGTATCCAGGAGGTTCGGGCTCTGGAAATTCGTATCGAGGTGGGTATTTTTTCTCTTCTTGCCTGAAGTACAGGCTGTCGAACGCGATGCATTATAAGATCCTCAAAGAGTTTCAGCTGCGCCATCTCTCGCACGAGGCTCCGGCGGCGGTGCGAACCATCTCCATGTGCCGCCGCGTTTAGATTTTACGCTCGGGGTTCAACAACTACGGCGTAACGTTGACATACTCATCGTTCTCTTTTATGTTTTCTTGCCTTGCTCCATCATATGCTATCCTGCATTTGTGTTTGAATTCCGTATTACTGTCGCTGAATCATAAACAATGTTGAATTTTATCTGAAAAAAATTGGGCCAAGATTTTAGCACAATTTCGACGAAGAGCCCGCCTTCTTTGAATCAGTTTTGAGTGCCAGGCGGCACCGATGGATGCGGCGCTGCGGAGAACAGCGAACTGCACCCTGACTTTTTGCATCGGCGGGTGGCTCGTTGTCTTCTAGCTCACACTCGACGAAAATACCGGGGTTCCCCAGTCCGGACTCCGTAGCCGGCCTATCAGGAAGATACAGCGGGCAGACCTTGCAGCTGCCGCGTGCCGCGCGACCCGTGCCATTTCAGGGAGAGACAAAAAGAATCACGGAGGCACGGTCCTCGTAGGTACTACATCCGAGACTGTCATCGCCTTAGAAAAAATTGAGAAGAACGACTGGTAACGGATAATTCGTTCGACAGAAGCAGGACCAGGTGCTACGGCAACTGCGACATAACAAAAGCGCTACTAATACTCGACGCCGGCTCAATGCCATCCCGTGGCGCGGTTGCCCGTTGAAACCACCTCCTATATTTTCGTGAATTACATGGAACGCTTGCCGCCCCCGGAGCTAGCCATGTTCTTTGGACCTGGATTCGTTTAATTCAAACGAGTTCAATCTGCATCTAAGTACGCCAGCCTTATGGAGACATGGTTCAAACGAGCCAGCAGCCGCCCTCTGTCCACATCTTCTAACTTACCCTAGTTCTTCCACAAATGCAGCAGTTTGCCTTGTACGATTTGAAACACGTAACGCTGCCAGGTCTCAAACTCCTTTTCCTTCCTCACATGCAGGGGGCCTGGTCTTCCTCGGTTTCCTAAAGCGTTCCGCGCCTTCATTACCACGGGCCTCAATGGGGGGTCCGACTGGACACGGAACGTTAGCCCCCTATCTACTCAACCAAATTACTACACGTATCCTGCCCAGAAAGTCGTGTTGACCCTACATTTCTTAAAATGCAGACAAGGACGTTTATTCCAAATCATCTGCTCATCCAAGTCTAAGTAGTACTACATACGCAGATGAAGTGAACGGCGCCGCGTGGCAGGGAATAAAAGGAGATCGCCTCAGCCACATTTCGGCTGAGGTTTCATGGACCTGATACGAAAACAAATAGCGAACGCGTCAGCGTCGAGGTGGGCGTAGGCAATTTTCATGTAATTATTTCACAACTTGAACCCGATCCAGAAAAATTCCGTGAAGCAAAACGATGTTTCTTCCAAGTCCGGATCCAGAATGTTCAGAATGCAATCATGAGGTAAATTACCAGCTGTTGTAGGCGGGCATGCCGCTTACATACATTGGAAGTACTAGAAGGGATACAAATTATGATTCAAGGGTCAAGAGAGATGAAATTCTGCGCCTCAGTCCCAATGTAAACTTCCATCCCATCCGCAACTAGTCGTTGGAATCCAATACGAATCTCCTCCTTCAAGTCCGACAACCAGGTTGATAATATGATCTTCAACTCGGTGATCTGGAGATGGCGCACTGTGAGCAGATGAAGTAACGCTTCCAAAAAAGAGTTCGGAATAGTATCGCCCAAATATGTCCGAACGGTCAGACTGCGAAGGTTCGGCGGGAAACCAAGAACCGACTCCGCGAAGGCCACGTTGAATACTGCTCCCATATCACGGGTGAATGGCCAATACAAGTCGAAACGCACAAGTGTGGGCACAAGACGAAGGCATTCATCAAGTTGGGTGACGTCGTCGGAAGTAAAACCATCACCCAAGACCAGCTCGCGCAGCGGTGGCGACGATCGCTTTAAAAATGACAAGATATCATCGCCAGAGACGTTGTACATGGAAAGGGAAAGGGTTTCCAGCCGGGGAATTGTGAGATCCCTCAGAATGCCATCATTGCTGGGATAACTGAGCCCAAGCTCTGTAAACAGCAAGCTGCGCAGATTCGGGAGAACCAGCGGTCCCTGGCTGGGTTGGATCTGTATGCCACTGGGCCAGTCTTTCACGCTATCAAGCGTGCACTGAACGAGGTTGGGAGCTTGACGTAGCAGCTCTAGAATCTGGGCACGGCTGTATGCCAGGCCATTCAGATGGCTCGAACGACGAAATGTCAAAGTATCGAGCAACGGTAGTGGCCCCGGACTCGAGCATCCAAACAGGTTGATGGTCCCGTCACTGTCTTCATCACCGACGTCCATATCGTGGCATAGTTCAAGTTGTTTCAGCCGCTGAGCGTGTACCCGAACGATAGGGGCGACGCCCTCGTCGAAATCATTGGAAAAGGACATGAATAAGGGAAGAGTATGTGCGCGTTGAAGCCAGATTCCTAGGAGCTCGGGAAAGCCTTCGGCGCGCGGAAACACGACGCGAATGTCAGCCCACAAGGCAGGCGTGGATAATGCGATGTCCGTCCATGTATTGCAGACGTTCAGGAG
The DNA here is from genome assembly GCA_029289565.1 of Mycena galericulata. Classification (NCBI taxonomy): domain Eukaryota; kingdom Fungi; phylum Basidiomycota; class Agaricomycetes; order Agaricales; family Mycenaceae; genus Mycena; species Mycena galericulata. The sequence continues at coordinate 79,337 of JARKIA010000352.1, forward strand.
GAGCATGGGGACGCGATGCGCTCCAGGCTCGGGAATCGGAGGGAGGGTCTGGAGGAAAATCTGGGACGAAAGTTCGAGGGGGAGTCGTGCCACTGGATCGCGAACGGCGTTGAGCTGGCGCTGGTAAACGCTTTTGCTGTGCTCCAGATCTTTCAAGATCTTGTTCTGTCGCTCTATATCGGCAGAGATCTTGTCGATGCGCGCCTCCAGCTCTTCCACGGACATGGCTCGAAGTGTACTTGCCAGTGGATCGGGGAACAGCGACTGCATCCGAGCAGTACACGTGGCGGTGGACCGACAGCTTACTAAGCGACGGCACAGTCGCCCGACTACATGGATTTCGCCAACAACCAGGCCCGCATCCTTGTCACGCCCATCCCAGACGCGGTCGTCGCACGCATACAAGGCAACGCCCCGCGAGATGTGAAAGAAATGACGGTCAAATGGCTGGATATCTTCCATTCGCCCCGGAAATGCTTCGTTGGAGCTTCAACGCGGAGAACGGCTGTCACGGAGGTCTCGCTGGAAGAAAATCCGCTCGAAGACACCCGGATACTCACTATGATCTGCGAGACAGATGTAACAGACGGTAATCCAGGTCGTGGCACCCTCATCATACACGCTGACCATCTTGTTACAGAAATGCTCGACGAGGAGGATAAGCTCAGCAACGCGTTTATCATCACCGTAATAGATGAGTACGCAGTCTGTTCTCATTCAACTCGCCTTCTAATTCAAACAGATGTGTCTCTTCTGCTGTAACCACACTCGATTATGCCGAGGGTGGCTCTGGAATGTGCGGTGTCTCGCAAAGCCTCAACACTGTATTTCATACTCGAGTCGGGCTGTAGGTCTAACATTTTATTTTTCACAATAATATTTTACTCTATTTCCAGCGGTGCTAAGCTGCGATTTGTAAATACGACGTTGGCGGTAGCCGCTGGGACGACGTCGTGTCGCTGCGAGGTATGATTTACCTCAATTGCTGAATGTAAGAAACGTATCTCACCAAAGAACAGGTTTGGGATCTGACACACCGACGGCTGGTCGCCACCGCGGTATTTGTGGGCATGCCCTCGTCGTCCCCGAAACCTCAAGCCCGCCTTTGACGACGTTGGTTGATGTATCTTCATACACAATGTACACCTGATCTCCCTGAAGACGCCAAGACGTCTGCCAGCGATGTTCATGAGAATCTCTCTACAAAGTTAGGTGTTTGCGTGTGTGGGGCATTGGTTGTGTTCGACCTCTTTCGTTCCGCCATGAACCGATTCAATCGGAAAGGAAGTCGAAAGGAGATGAGTGGCTCAAGATGTGCTCCAGGTATATCTTTCAACTCAGGTAAGCTGCTCATTGACCTCTTAGCAGACGCCGCCTCGATACAGCACAGTCCACTAGCGACCGATTACCCCAGGGTCAGACGTGGGGTGGGTCAGACCCAGGTTTAACATTCACTAAAGACGCTGTCGAACCCTGTGCTATAAAACGCAGGATCCGTCACACCTACTACGTATGAATCTTCTGCGACAGGGATCGCCTGGCCAGGCGAGACGAAGAAATACTCGCCGCCTCCGGTTCGTATCCGTCGTACGACGAGATCGTGCCCCCGCCCAACTGGACTCACCGCTACCCTAATACGACGCTGGCCTCCCCCCGCCAAACCTGAAAACCGACGAGCATTTTCAGAACTGGATGCGCATCGCGAGAATATCGTGCGCGCGGGGCGATATCGCATCCTCATCGGGTTCAGTGCGTGTTTTTTTTTCTTTTTCTTTTTGCCACTGCCAATCCTGAATGAAGGACCGACCCGCCGTGCACACTTCCCCGTCCGCCTGTATAACGACACGAAATCGGTCGTCATCTCCACCGTTTCATGGATAGCCGGCAAGAACACCTTCCTTAGTTGTGCATACGTCGGCACCGTGTCCGTCTTCACCCTCCTTGCTAGCACCGGTACTGCCTACCACCTCATCAAGCCTAGGTACACCCATAACCCAAGCGCTGATCGCCTGCCTCTGATATTTTCTGTCGCCGCAGACGCCTGGGTGATATCTCGCTTCTTTCGTGGAATTGGTGAAGCTGTGCCCCATCCCATTACCGCCGCATGTGTGTACTCATGCCTCAAATCGCTCGAGCGTGTCCCCATCATAGACTCATAATCAACGCTAATTCGGGACAAGGTAAGCCATACCTTGACGACCGACCTCCATGAATGTTTGTAACCGCTCAACAACACCCGACTCCTTCAAAGACCATTTATTGCGTATCTAAGACGCAATGCGGAACATATGGGGATGGGGTGACAAAGTAAGGTTTGAAAGTCCGCCGTCTATATTTAATCTCCGACATTCCGACGTTGTGTTTTGCCACTTACCCTCATCTCAACTACCAGAAAGACGGTGGGTGGCACACCATGTCCTTTTACCACATCCCCGACGAGATACTCGCGGAAATCCTCTCACCCTTGCTCGAAGTCCCTGACGCTGTATTCTCCGACACGAAGGAGAAGCCTCTGCTCGCGCCGGGCTACTCCTCCTCGACATACCTGCTCGTCTGCAAGGCCTGGCTTCGGGTGGCAACGCCGCTCCTGTACCGCACCGTCGTGTTTCGGACGACCGCTCAAGTGCACGCCTTAAACAGAGTTCTGCGCGCCAACAAGGAGTTCGGGCTGTGGATCCGGAAATTGCGCGTGGAAGGCGGGTTCGGGCCGATGATGCTCCCGGTGCTTACGAATGCGCCGAACGTTACAGACTTGTTCCTCACGCTGGCTATCTGGGGCTCAGACAATGTCGCGGGTCTGTGCCAGGGGCTACGACTCATCAATCCGCGGCGCGTCATCCTCGCAGACTACGAACACGAGCACGGAACCGCGCTGGCGAAGCGAAACAAGCAAGTGACTGGGCTCGTCGAGACTCTACTCGAGCTCATTCCGAAGTGGGACAAACTGGTGCGTTGCGTTCGTTGCGGCTATGATGGATAGCTGATGCCAGATAACAATCCGAACCAGACCATTATCGACTTGCCGTTCGTCGCAGACTCCCGTGAGGTGTCCCCTCATCCGTGGGGTCAACCTCCACCTCCTCCGCGCTGCGAATTGTTTTTCAGTTCGCTGGAGCGGTCCCGGACGCTCCGAACCTTCAATATCTATGTCTGCAATAATATCCCGAAATACCTGTATCGTCTGGAAAACTTTCCCTCCCTTACGGTTGTCCGGATCAAGGTCACACATCGTGAAACTCTGAAAAATGTTGTCGCGCACCATGAAGAAACGCTGGACGGCGATCCGAATCTGGGGATGCGTGTGAAATACGAGTAAGCCTCAAACCCGTCCTTGCTTGAAATTCCAACTGATGTCTGCATACTCGGAAAAGGTTATTATTGGAGGGCGAGGATGAGGTTGATACGGATGAGAAAGCCAAAGACGAACGCCCCAATATCGCCCTCCCGTCAAACCCGCTGTTCACACCAATGGCTTCTATCCCGCAGAATACGCGGGACGCTATCTGGCTGCGCATCTTATTCTTCGCTATTGCTCCACACTACCCTACATCCTCAGCCACGATTTCGCTCGCGTGCGTCTCGAAAACGTTCCGAGTACGTACCCTCCACTTATTTATCTCCGCACCACAGAAATTGAACATTTCATCGTTTATTGTGCAACAGCGACTCGCCCTACCGCTCCTCTACCATGCCCCCTCTCTGGAGGCTAATAATGCACGCCTCTTCGCGCGTGCATTGTCATCGAACCTAGCGCTAGGCGCGTTCGTCCGCGCACTCCGCATTCCTGGCTGCGAACCGAGCATCTCCGACAACGTCATGCAGGCGATCCTTCCGCACTGCTCCGGCCTCCGCACATTCGGCAATGCCCTTCGCGCGTGCGACGATCCGAGCGAGCCCTCTTTCGCGGAAGACGCCGCCGATGGGCCCGGGATCATCTCCTATCCAACGTTAGAGACGCTTGGGGTGGCTGCGGGGGCCACCCTCAGCGAGCTCGGCGTCGCGCCACAAATGTTTCCGGTGGCGGCGACGGCGCGACCGATAGTTCTGTCGCATTTCACGGCGTTGAAGTGGTTGGTTTGGGCGTCGCTTGGAAAATTTGATGCATCTCCTGCGCTGGTCAAGCCGCTGGCAACACAGACCCTCGGTAATCTGCAGGCGCTCCGGATCGACGTTGGTTCCCCGAGCTTTCTTGGCGTTCTGACAAGATTAGAGTGCGTTTCCGTCGACTGATTGCGCGCTCTGAGGCTGATGATGGATGCGATGAGCGCAGCCTGCCTTCCCTCCAGCAGGTTGTTCTATCGAAACGCATCGACGTTCCCAGCGCCGTTAGCTTTCTCCGTCAGCACGGAGCCAAATTGACCGAGTTACGCGCTCCGCTGGATATTATCGTCAAGCTCGACGTATACAACACATGCACGAACCTCTCGAGCCTAGTATACCTCGTCCCGCTGCCGAGCGTCAAGGTCGAACGACGGGTGCGTTTATTGAGTTTACACACATATAAGACCTAACAAATTCCAGACACTGCCCGAGACCTTCCTCTCGTGCGATATCCCCCATACCAGGCTGGTCAAGATCAGATTTCAATTCCCAGGTTTGCCCTACAAATTGTGGGTCTATCCTATCCCTCAGGTTTCGGCGGACCAGCTACTTACTACCATGTCAATCCAGCGAGCGCCAGCACGAGGCCGCCTTCAAGGTCGCGTTTGAAGCGCTCGACAAGAGCATGTTTCCCGCGCTGCAGGAGCTACAGCTGACCTACACAAAGTGGCCGACGTCCGAGTAAGCATTCGCTTACTTTATACTTCCGGCGCGTAACAGGCGTTGATCGACTTTCCAGACACGAGATTCCGAAGAATAAATGGGTACAGTTTTCGAAACAGTTGGAGGAGAATAACGTCAGGTTGACGGATGAAGACGGCGTGGGGTGGACTGCGCGTTCGAAGAAATGACGAATGCCGGTAACTCCGTTCAAATAAATCATGTTGTTCAAGTCTTTCCTGTTCGAGTCATTCAGTTTCATGTTTCTCAAAGTGATCATCAAGTAACACACAATGCGCCGTAGCTCGGCAGCGTAGGCGCCTCAAGCCCCGCGCTGAACACAGTGATTGACAAGAATATTTCTCCATGGGAAAGGACTTGTCTTGGGGTTTCTCTCCTCGCCATTTACTACTGACTCTCAACGCACATCCGATTTTCTCGCATCCACGATTCGAAGCAGGTTGTAAACATCAGTTGTGTTGAAGAGGTTGTCTACATAACAGGACTGTCTTAATAAGTCTGTTGACTTTCCAGGCTTAAGCAAAGCATGGACTGGTCATATTCCTCGCAGGAACGATTCGAACCAGATTGCACGCAGCAGAGTTGGAAACAGACCCAGTGGCGGATGGTTCGCGTCCACCGCATCGCTCCATACTGGAATGATATTGACTACTATATTATTCTGTAGTCTGACTACGGGAGACTAATCTGATGGTTCACATTGATGTAGTATCTATTTTGTGGTAAGAAATGTCACTCCGAAACTACACCTCACTATCGGATGCTCCATATCGCCATCCCGAGGATGAGGGCTAGTACGCCGATAGCTAAGAAAGGAATCGACGAAGAGGATCGTGTTGACCTTGAGAGTTCTGCTCCTATCGGTTAACACTTATAAGCAACATCGATTGACTCGTATTATATCCCCACTCACCGAGATCCAACCCCAGACAGCGCGCCAGCTCAAGCAACTCCCCGCATGTCAATCCTGGGCACACATGTCCCAGCTTAGCATTGTCCAAGTCGATAATCCGCGGCCCTACTGAACCGGAGCGCCGCGAATCGGAGACGGTGACGTTGCGGGCTTCCAGATCGTTGTGCTGCACACCGGCCTGATGAAGGCGTACGAGATGCGACAGCAGTATCTTCCTGACGGAAGGAAAATATGAGCCGCGTCAATATATAATGTCAAGGGCACGGATACAAACCGATCTTTGAGGCACAGGGTGTCGAAATTCTCTAACTCGACACCCGCATAGCTGATTATGAGGATGGTGCTCCCGTCAGTGAGGTTGCGATACAGCCCAAACAAGGAAGGGATGGCGACGCCCTGCAGGGCATGCAGAACATTATAAACCGCAAACTCGTGTAGAAGTCGGTCCGCGGCGGATGATTCGTACGCGGCCTTGGCGACGACGTGGGTTTCGAGGGGCCCAAAGACGAGCCGGCCGAAGTAGATGGCAATGTCCCCATCATGACGATACGATCCACGAGTGGTGTGTAATTTCACAGATAATGGCTGAGGGAGTAGTGGCTTGTCAGGGGGTTGATGAAGGACTGCTAATTTGGCGCGGTGGAGAAGATGTCCCCTGCATAACAATGCTTCGTGTGCTCGGAATAGACGGGGGGAAAATGCGGGTACGGTTATCCGGGAGAGTGAGATTGATGATGGCGAAGAATGTGGAGGGTATGGAGGGCGCCGAGTAAGCAGGGCATGTGTGTAGAACAGGACTAGTTCCGCCATGTCACGGTTTTGCGTGGCCGAATGATGGATGGTGTAAAGACGACTTATCTGCAACTGGTGGGAAGCATTGAGGTGGAGCAGGACGTATTGATCCTGTGTTGAAATAATTATATGGGTTACTTGGTGAGCGATAAGTCCGTCAATACACTGCGACGTACTCAGGCTTGAGATAAAAGCACCAAAATAATTTGACGTACCTGGAACAAGAGTCCCCGAGCTTTTTCCTCCAGCGGAGTCTCCGCGTCTCGAAATTCCCAACCCCCCTCGACATCCGCCAAATGAGTGAGGTGCTCGAGGACATCCACACCGTCAACATCCAGGAAACGCGACAGCTTAAAATTATGCGCCGTGCATACAGAAGCCTTCTCCATACCTTCGCGTCTCAACTCGTGAAGGATACCCGTCACGCTCCGCAGAGTCATTGCCCTGGTTGTGCTATCGCCGCACAAGCTCGGAGGGACCGCTATGCTGGCGTTGAGGTAAAGCCCGTCGCGCACAGCAGCCACCGCATGTGCTGCCGGCATGAAAAGCGCCCATTGTAGCCAAGAGTAGTAAGCTTGCTCGCCTTCGGCACATCGGTTAATGTAAAACGGCCATTCGGTCCATTGCCAATAAACCGGGTCCCATACACTGGCAAACACCGGTCCAGTAGAAGAGAGAATTCTCTCAACAAAGTTGATATCTAGGGTAGCGTGTTCGGAGACTGTATGCGAGAGTGCGCTGAAATCCTGCCGCTGAATCCTGGTGGTGATGTCCCCCTGGACCGAATTCGATTGCGCATTTGGTGCTGTTTCACTTCCACATTCGTCCCTTGGAGCTTTTGGGCGCTGGAGAGAGAAATAGTAGGAGTAGGATGCGCCGAGAGTGGAATATTGCCAAGTGGACAATCTGGACATGGTTGCTGGCGAGAAGGAGTCACAGCAAAGTCACAGTAACGTCACGAATCATACGATCATGATCCCGGCAACCCGGCAAGTTGAAACGACCAAAACGATTACGGGGGCGAAATTTTGAGGAGGAAAGGATGGGAGGCTGCTCATATTGGAATCAGGTCAGACTAAAACCGAAAATGCCCAAATCAATCCACTTAGAGTGAGCCTTGAGCGACAACTCGAGAAGTTCCGTAACATGAGGCAACTGCCACGTGACAAACGCCGCATCTCCGCTTGCTTCTCCCGCAATCTTCTGGGGACTTTCCTTTTTCCTACATGCACCGCAAGTCTGAAACGTCTCCCGAACTGTTTTGGGGCGGAGCTGCTGCCCATGGCATTTTATCAAACTCTGGAGCCAGGAAGATGGACGGCATACTGTACTATTTCGACCAAATGATCACACCATGTCACCCGTCACTGAAGATGTTCATTTTTCTAGGTGTTCATTTCTCGGCAATCACGCCAAATTCCCATAAATGGACGTCCGGCAGTTGCCGGATCAATGATTTTGGGGTTTTTGAGGCCTATCCGGGCGGCAAATTCAGTTTGTCACCGTCACCTATCCCAAATTTGTTCATTTCACAACCCTCCGTCACCCGTCACCTGAACATTTGGTCGAAATAGTACAGTATTGCGGCGGGTCTCTACTGGAGCACGGGCAACAGGCAGTCCACGGACCCCGTCATTTTAAAACGGGACGGAATATAGAACTGTTTGGGACATCACGCACAGCCCCGGCCGCGGCACCACGGGCGTCAATGGTGTGGGTCCTTTCTATTGTGTCCTCCTTCATTTCAGCGACGATCCACAATTCACATGGCTTACCTTCTCAGTGCCTTCTGTGTCCTCATCGCAATTGCAATATACTGGATCATCAGATATGTGCGGACAGTCCGTTTCCAAGGCCCACCCTCCCCAAGCTTTGTCTTTGGACATACCAAGCAGATAACGGAGTCGCGCAACCCCGCAGAACTCTACGAGCAGTGGGCGCAGACATACGGGTCTGTATATCAAGTCCGAGGTCCTCTGGGAACCACTCGTCTCGTCATATGCGATCCACGGGCCCTCTCTCATGTACTTGCGCTCGACTCGTGGAAATACTCCCATCCCCCGCTGGCGCAGCTGCAGATAACGAGCTTGGTGCGTTGCCTCCCGGCGCATTTTGGGTTAAAAAATTTATTTACATTGCGCAGACGGGTCCGGGTAATCTGTTGGTGGCTCTCGGGGAATCGCACAATCGGTTCGTCCCTTCCCTCCGTGGTTTTGTTCATCCCTCACACATTTTCACCCAGGCAAAGGAAAATACTCAACCCTCTTTTTGGGCCAGCAGCCCTGAGAGCGTACGCCTCCGTCATGTACGACTCGGCATACAAGGTGTGTGTGTCCAAACGCGGGCGTCCAGTCTACTCACGATTCAAATTGAAGGTGTTCACCGCTTGGGAGTCGGAGCTGCAGGCAAGCACGACGAGCGAGATAATAGTAGACATTTCAGAATGGTAAGTGGGGCCTCTCTGCACCGAACTTGACTAAATAAAACTTTCCCAGGATTAACAATGCATCGTATGTGCTCTGCTAATCGTGGCTCTGTGTCGCTCCCGCTTATCATCTCCAGCTTTGATATCATCGGACTCGCCGCGTTTTCCACAGATTTCAAATCTCTTGATGGCGAAAAGTCGCCCGTATCGACCGCGCTGACGGCCGTGGGTCACGCTAGACCCTCTCCAACGGCGGCCAAGATTTTCCTGCTTTCGCAAGCGTACCCTATTTTGTTTAAACTCCCTCTTCCTCGCAGTGCCCTAGTCACAGACCTTTCAAACGCGATGGATGCCGTTGTCGATGGAATCACGGATGCGGCAGAGTCCGGAAAAGCCGGGGACGATAACCGTGGTTCTGTGTTGGGCGTTTTGGGTGAGCTAGTTTCATATTCTTCATATTCGCATCGACGACGCAAATCGAGTAGTAAATGCAAAGGAACTGTCCGCCACGCAGATTCGTATCCATGTGCGTAATTTTTCTAGCCCTGTTTTCTTCATATTAAGAAATGTAAGGCGAAATCCATACTGCTGGCGGGTTTTGCAACGACTGCGAGTACGTTTTTTTTTCATTACTATCGTCATGTTGTTGACAATTAAATTCACATCGAATCCAGGTAGCATCAAGGCACGTCTCATTTCCGAAGCGATATGACCGAAGCTCACCTACCTCCCGAATACAGTGGGCCCTCGTGGAGCTTTCAGTGCATCCGGAAAAACAAGACCGCCTCAGGGCAGAGCTCTTGTCATTTTCTACTGCAGATCCCTCGTACGATGATCTCACGTCCCTTGCACTACCTTACCTCGACGCCGTCGTGCGCGAGGCTTTACGGCTTCACCCGATATTGAACGAGTCACCCCGCGTCGTACATCTTTCACCTCCAAATTGGCTCGCGTCAATAAAATTGACACCGTATGCAGGCTCTTGAAGACGACATACTTCCCCTTTTAAACCCAGTTCGCACCGCATCCGGCGCCCTCATTGATAAGATCCCCATTCGAAAAGGCACGGTCCTCACCACATCGCTGTACTATACGAACACAGCGAAATCGATCTGGGGCGCGGACGCAGCAGAGTTCAACCCTGAGCGGTGGTTAGACGGGAAAGACGTACCGGTGTACGCGAAGGAGTATCCTGGGTATCATCATACCATGGTATTCTCCGATGGGCCGAGGACGTGCTTGGGGAAGGGCTTCGCACTTGCGGAGATGAAGGTATCTCGATCAGTATTCCGACGAGAGCATGCAGCGCAAGCTGATCTTATTTTATGTTCCTCAGATCGTGCTATCTTTACTGATTCGCAAATTCGTGTTCTTGCCGCGGGATGGCAAGGAGACTAAATATGACAGGGCAATGTTCCTTGGCCCACACCCCAAGGTTGCTGGTGAACCGGGGGGTCGGCTACCTATGCGCGTGAAGCGAGTGGAGTAGATCCACGCAGGACGTTGTTAATTACAGCTTTTGCACTCTCATTCCCAGGATGAATAATATTTCCAGCAATCCCCATGACCAAAACAGGCGCTAATCTCAAGGGAGGCCCGTCTGTCTGGCGATCTTTCACCCGCCGCCCTCTCTGAATAGGTTCAGTTTTTCTCCGCCGAAATCATAGTCATCGGATCTAGTGTCTGACCCAGTGGCGAAAGGTATCGCGCCCGCGCTCCATAATTCGGTGTAGATGTGACCATGATAAGTGGGAGGACCTAGTTCGAGTCTAGGTTGGGCCTTAATAGGAATCTGGTGCTGTTTTGCCGTTGCCTTTTGAGCCGCTTCTCCGAGAACCTGGTTTTTGATTTTTTGGAATTAAAGGCAGGCTCGCTATGGAGGCAAGCGTGAATCAATTCTTGAGGAAGTAAACGAGCCTAATATATATTGTTCATCTGTTATTGGCCGCTGGTTGAAATTACATAATTGAGGCATTGGGATACGTAACCAACATATTGGACGAAGCGCCTCTCAGCGCAGAAAAGTCTGGAGAATAGCGAGGATTTTTGATGGCGCATTTGCAGACCCGCAGCGGCTAGCCCAGGGTGTGGCCACACTATCACTACGTGCCTACGGACCTCAACACGGGCAAACAATTTCCGATTCCATTCATGCCTCCCGCCGATTCCGAACCAGTAGACGCGTCTTACAGTCTGGGAAGACTTGGCGAAGGCGAAATCTTCTGGAGGGACCATCAAGGTTGGCTGAATGAGTATGGCTACATGCTCAGACCGCGGTACAGACCGGGTTGGATCCCTTCTTGGCAAACAGATCCTACCAAGGAATACATCTTGTGTGAAGATGGGATTCCACTCAGTGTCCGTGAAGCTGCTCTCCATTTTCACGTCGCGCTTCTAACCTGCCGCCAGTTCGGTCCAGTAATGGACGCCATCCGTATTGAGGACGGCGTGCCGTTCACTCTCAAAGTCGTCTCCAAGACTGTTCACCCAAATGAGGCCGAAATCTTTGGATATTTTTCGTCCAAAGAACTGGCCTCTGATCCTCGCAATCACTGCCTGCCGCTTCTGGGCCAGCTGTCACCGCCGGACGACGAAGACAAACTGATATTCGTAATGAAATCGATGCAGCGTTATGACAATCCCAGGTTTGACACGTTCGGTGAAGTGGTAGAACTCTTCCGCCAGATGTTCGAGGTGAGGTAGTGCGTCCCGTTCCAGTTTGTCGACCTCACTATACCAGGGTCTACAATTTATGCACCACCATCGTGTTGCACACCGGCAAGTGCCTTTTCTTTGCCTCAGGCCGCAGCACGATTACTGATGCTGCTTACTGGCTAGTGATTGCAACTTTCTCAATATAATGATGGACGGCGGGCATCTTTTTCCAAACGGATTTCACCCTCAACGGCCGTCACTAACGCCGGACTTGTCGGCGAAAGCCAAGCACTACACTCGAACGCAGCGACCAGTTAAATACTATTTTATCGATTTCGGAATTTCAAGCAAATTTGAGCCGGGGGAAGACACTCGAGTTGATGTCATTATAGGTGGCGATAGGACGGTACCCGGATTTCTGTCGGCCATAGCGAAGGATGAGTTTGAAAGGCTGGACCCATTTCCGACCGACATATATTACCTGGGAAATATGATCAGGATGGAACTTTTGGACGTGAGCACTGGTTTACTTCATCTTTCATGATGCTCATGACGACATTCTCAGGGAGTTTCACGCTAGGGGAAAAGCCCCAAGCTCGGTTTCGAATTTATGCGACCGCTCGTTTCCGACATGGTCCAAGCTGATCCGACAAAAAGGCCGAACATAGATGAAGTGGTCGCACGCTTCGAGACGTTACGGAATGGGCTCAGCTCCTGGAAGCTACGCTCTCGGGTCGTGAAGAAAACTGAGTCTCCTTTCCACTTGGTGCGGATCGCCAAACACTGGATTCGACGTGTCGGCTATATTTGGATGAGAGTTCCTGCGATACCTACCCCAAAGCCTTTAATTTTTTTGATGGATATCCCTGTCGCCATTCGTATTGACTGGTGTCATTGTTGTACGCAAACGTAGCTATGTGGCTTTCTTGCGTTAAAATCATGATACCTCGAACGTCTTTTGTTTCCCGATTTTCTAAACAATAAAACACAGCAGATCGAGGACCATTGTAGCGCTCCCATGCATCTCAAATCCGATCCTCTGATATCCGCGACAACAAGGCCAAGAGCGCAAGCTGTCGAGAAACAAGGAGGGAGAACTGCCTATTGTCGGACTTGTGTCCCCAACCCCCCGGTTGCAACTACATCTCCCGGTAGATTGTTTTTGAGGACAACGCGTTGCGTGATTCAGAGAATCAAGTGAGTTTTTTTTAAAAAAAAATCAACCCAAGCAAATATAATCTCAAAGCTGAATATGTACGACGTCCTGGCATAATCGTAATGTCGGGCACGGAGGTCGGAACGGAAGGCCGGTACAGCCACCTATGTACAGCCACCGTGACGCCTCCGACCTTCTTAGATCCTGATTCTTGCTTCTGCTCAATCGATAGGGCTACAGACGACCTGCGTCTCCTAGTTCTCAGACAACAAGCGTTGCCTAGGTTTTCCTCGATTTCTCTAGATTTATGGTTCTGCGTGTCCTTGGAGTGCCAACAATGCATACGGGTCTCTTGAATCTTCACTGGCAGCCCTACTAGTACTAGTCTCCGATATGCTTGGGCGTATCATACACATAGGGCGTCTCACCCTTCACAACATCCTTATTAACCGCATCCGCGGCTGAAACCCTTATCGGCGGCTCCTGCTTTTTGCGTGTGCGCCGCATGAAGAGCCAGCGGAGCAGGAAAAGGCCCGCGATGCCCGCTACGACTGCGATGGCAACGCCGACGATGAGTCCCGCGGGCGCCTTGGATTGCCTGGCCAGCATCACCCATTCGTCAGGCTACTGCGGAGCACTGGAAGGAAGCCTTACTTCTGGGACTTGAATACCTGCGTCGGCGTCGGGCTGTGCGCTGTCTATGAGTGCAAGTGGCTCGAAGGAAGGACAGGGCACGCACCTTTGCCTGCTCACGGTCGACGCGGGGACGCTGGTGGTGACGGTGCGGGGATCGAGGCCCGGGTTGTTGGAGTCGAAACCGATTGTGAAGAGGGCCATATTGGTGCCTTAGGTGGTCGGAGGGGCGGGGCGTCGTCAAAGGTAGCTGCGTGAAGAGTTGAGGGCAAGCGTCAATTTAAAGCGGGCTTCAAGTGGGCTTGGCTTCCCGCGTTTCAATCACCTCATCTGTGCTTCTCTTGGCGAGTTCTTAGGTTTTGGGGTCAGTATAAATACCAGCCCCTTCTGCTTCTTGGACTACATAAATCACCTCTCTGAATCTTTCCGACTTCTGGGTACCCCGGCGGCTTGCCCTAATCTCGCAGGCTCGCTTGAACGCCGAACATCACGGACCAAGACGTATCACTGCCTCTGTCGTCCTTGGCAAACCACTGCTTGTGTTGCGAAATTCTTGGCCCGCCCGTTTCGTCCTCGGAGTCATACCATTCATCTAGCTACGTGAGATACGAACCTGCCATTATAAGCGGGGATTGTGGTGCCAGTTGATATTTCGTTCCCCCTCGCAGCCAATTCATGATTTCTCAGAACACCTCTCAGACGCCCTCGCAGATCCGCGGAGCCCTCGTTTTCCCCGCGCTTTGCTGGAGAATACGGTCCGTTTTGGTTCTGCACCATTGCGCGCAGGGAAAATTACCACTCGTATGACACTTCGCTCTCGTCGAAAGCATGCTCAGTAGCGAATGGATCGCACCCGCCCTGTATAACTTAGTCCAAACGGCGAGCAGGAAGTCCTGGTTCGAATCCAGGCTTGGTCATTACCGAGTATTCACGGAAGTGCTTCTTTTTTTTTCTGGCCACCTCGCTCCACCCACCCCTTGCTGATTACCTTTTTAGAAAGCAAGGTCGAGGTAAGTACTGGATGCAACCTATCGCACGCTAACCAGCGTCGTGTGTTATCTCGTTTTGCGGTTTCGGCCTTGACTCATTTTTCTTGCAATGCATTGACAAAGTATCGAAGCCATGAGAATAAGATCCACTGACGAGTGGTATCGCACCCGAAGCATTTAATTTGATCGGCGGGACCCACTGGTTCGACTCCAGGCCGCAGTGCGTCATTACCTTCCTTTCCCATCTTTTTTTCAGCGAATCAAGGCTGCGGCCAGATTTACTGAGTAAGGTTTGATCAACTTTGGGATTCTCCTCTCCTCTTTTTGTGAGTGGAAGGCAAGGTAGCCCAGTCGAGGGATCCCTTGCCGGCAAATCCCGGCCGGCATTGATCAGATTCATGAGAATCTGATCCGCCAGCGCGAAGTAGAAAAGCCTCCGCTCGCATCCTTCGACGTGTTTTTCTCGTCTTTTTCACGCGTTTCTCCGCAGTGGTTCACTCTGAGACTCCACCTCGCATCCTGCACTCGTTCTGCCTCTCCAGCCAATTTCGACTTCGCAGCGCTCAAGACCAAGTCGACCACCTTGCGCAAGTTTCTGTAGTCCTCCTCAAGCTGCATACAATCGTACCACACACTTGAGGGATTTGTTGGGAATTTGGCACGGAAAATGTGTGTCCCAAAATGGTAAAATTTCAAATTTCAATGATGACTCATTGTGCGTATCCGAAAAGGGCTGTCTGCTGAGTGAGCTGTCCCCCACGGCTCGGCAGATCCCTAGGTCGAGTCATCTCGGTGTAAGGTAGCCAAAGTCCGGTCAACGGCGACTCGAGTGTTTGTGTCAGTAAATAAGGAACAGGTAAAATTCAAATGATGCTAGATATCCACACTGTAACATGCTCAAACATAGTTCGAGCGTAGGACGAGGCCATTCTCATTTGACACTGCGGCGAAAATGCTGTTGGGGGCGGCTCTCATGGATCATGCGGCCGCGGCGCACACAAGCTCAAAATGGCGCGCGGTTTACATTCGTGTGCATGGGCGCGATTACGCCGACGCGGCCTTGCCGCACGCCATCGTACAACGCACCGCGTTGGAGGGTTCTGCCTATTCACGTCGACGGCGGGTCCGCGTCGCTTGACGCTCTTGGATCGCTGAGGGGGGAGAGCGGGGACTTTGAGGCGTACATTGGGCGTACACGTGCTGCGAATTGGTACGCGGACTTTGGCGTGCGCACGCAGCCGAATACCTGGAATCTCGCCAGCAACACCCTCGACGACTAGAACCTGCCATCGACAAAGGGAGCATCCAGGGATTGTAGGGATTGGTTGTTTATTTGTTTGCCTTCGCTGTGACAGGCAGGTAGGTAGGTAGGTAGGTAGATTTACACGGCACAGTCCCGCTTAGGAACGCCGGTTTGGGGAAGTATCCCGATGTACTACAGGCAAATACTATGTACACCATTGTCCCCCACCTCTAAAAATCTTCCGAGCCGAGCTCACGCACCCGGTCTCCCGTCACGCTGGAGAACCCAGTCGACTAATAGAAGCAAACACAGGGGGCAAACATGACGGCACTTGTCATATGCGCATCCGCCAGGCATGCGACAAGCACTTGCTGGGGCATGTGTCAGGCATGTGTCAAGCATGTGGCAGGTAATTTCTCACCTGCCTGCCATGCTGCGGGGATGTTTTACATGGAAGGTACTCTGATTCCATTGGATTCATTCACTGCTATGAGTGTTGTGGCAAAGTGGTTACTGATGTTGTGTGTTATTCTTTTGTCTGTTTGGGTTGGACCTGTGTTCAATCCCCGGACTGCTCTTTTTTTTTCGACTTTCCCGACAGAGCTCGCCACATTCGATTGATGCAGTCTAGCACATCCAAGAACCCTTCCATGGTATCATTCTTGCAGCTTCTTGCGGAATATAGGGTGCGGCCCAACTTTCTTCCATTTTGAGTCTTTTTTGATTGTTTCCGCCATATTGCTCACTATGGGCTCAATCCGTACACAATGGCTCCAAAAAATATATGGGGAGAATGGCATGAAATTTCGGAGGTCCTGGATTTATCAGTTTATTTTCTTTCAGCATGTAGAAAATGTAGTATGCCATTATCTTGTTTTCACGCAGATCACTCCCCACATGTGAAGATGGAGTTACAATATTCTGCACTGTGTTTTAGAACAACCTAGGATCATTCTGAAAAGCCCATTGTTGTCAGATTTTATTTTTGGGTCTTCTATCGTGTGAACGGCACGATCAAATCCGAAATATTCGGATTGGACCAATCATTTCTCATAGGCAATGATTACCCATTTTATCTGCCTATGGGAGCAAGAGATGTGTGCAGCCACTACCCTGAGGTACTCAGACTCCTTGGTCAAGTCCTTCTGCTGGTACACAGTGTGCCTCAATGTTGTGATCAGTCACAGACACATATGGTTGCATATAACCCATTCTCTAGTAGACCCACCAACATGGCAGACCGGAAAAAAAAACCAAGAAGAAAACAGGAAGAGGGTAGCTCCCAGTAAGTTCACCAAGCTCAGTCCCAAGGCCTCCAGCAGGGCTCCCGAACCCCAGTACCTCACCACTTGTGCAGATATCTCTGCTGCTGACCTTGTTCATCAGATTTTTGACAATTAGCTTGTGAGCTTGTACCCGGTCAAAAAAAGCCAACAAAGAGCCAAAAAGGTTGCAAGTTAGCAAGGTCACAAAGCTATGTTTTATTCTGACAGGGTTGATGGTTCAACTTGTTCAGGTGGCATAAATTTGGGTTGATTTTGATGTTCTGGTATGGCACAGTTCTGAAAATTCGCACCTCCAAGCATCCTCCAGATGCTTGAGACATTATCTCTTCTTGTTCTGCATTTTTGGAGGGGTAATTCTTCACCCTTGGACCTTGTTGGCCTAGCAACAAGCTCACAAGACCAAACAAGCTGCAATCGAATTGTCAATTGGCTGATGTTGCTAAGGGGGTCCGAAGATAAGAGATTGCCATATGGGGTAGGGGGGGAGGGTGTCTGGCCGACCGCCAAAAAAAAAATTGTATGTAAAATTTTTTCTGCCTAATATCAGCCCATGTACGTCCTGGTCCTCTGGGACCTATCTGGGATACCTCTCAGGACATACCAGAGCAATTGACCAGCAAAACATGAGTGTTCACTCATAGGTTGTGCGTTATGCTAGCCGCCGGCATTTTGCCATCATTATTATGACCAGTTTGGTAGTTGCCCCGATCTGCCGATTAGATGCCGAAACAGCCAATGAGCCTCTGCCATGGCTCCGAGGAGTGCTGATCTGTGATTATCAATAATTCTACCTTGAATGGTTTTAATGTGCATGCCGCCCTATCAACTCATCATATTCTGAGACCATCGTTTGGAACATGCTGTACCCATGTCCACATATTCAAACAGTTTCATTTCTGTATGCATTTCTGGCCCACCCCAAACTTCCAACGGCATATAGTTAAAAAAGTTTGGTTGGATTGTTATGTAATAGTACTATGGCATACTTCAACTTATTATCAAAAAGGTTTAGAACATTGTTCTTTCACATATGATATAATGAGTCCGCTGTTTATGAGACTCTGTGAATATTCTGGTGATTAATCACTCTACCACTCTCACGTAACACCTCCCTGCGCGGAAATGTTCAGCAGCGCTGTGTCCTGAAAAGGGAATTTGATGGCATTAGGTGGCTGTGAGGGGGGGAGGGTGTCGCTGACCCTCTCAAAAAAAAAATTTGTAGGTGATATCAATTCTTCTTATCTTTGGACCCCCTTGGATGTTGCCGATTCACCTATGGTACCGGACATTGACAGCTTCTATAGTTCCCAGTCCAACATTGATTCAGATGTCCTTACTCCACTGCCTCCACCTGCCAAGGCCTGCTCCAAGCACAAATCGGTAGAACTGATGGTGGATTCTGACAGTGATCTTCAAGATGTTGATGTGCTGGCCCCTGCGAAAAATCCAAAGAAAAATGCACAGGTGGAGCTCAATCCTCACCAAAGTGCGTGACTGTGTTCCCAATTCTGTGCTTAAAACGACTCTTGCCTCTAGAACTAGTGCTTTGAATCCCGCAGGCAAACAGTGACAGCACTCGGCGCAAAAATCTGACACATGACACATCGTTTGGGCAAGCCATGGAAGTAATTTGCGAGACCATTGTATGTTCCGATGTTCAGATCAATCCGATGAAACGGAACACTAGAGTGTTGCCGTGTAATCTAATTGATAAGTAGGAGCGCAGCGAGTGACCTCAACTAACACCTAATCAATTCACAACTTCTCTCAAGTATCTCGTGTGTGTGTGTTCGGGGGTAGAGTACGTATCACCCACAAGAGTTCAATGGCAATTCGGAGTCTTTGTTTTATTCTAGGGTGGGTGAGAACAGGAATAAAGTCGGTAGGTTCAATTAATTACACTGCTGAATCTGTCCGAGCTTACAGCTTCTAGGAAATTCGATTCACAGGTAAGTTGTTCTTGTGTGAGAGAATAGATAAAACCAAGTCCCGAGCTTACAGCTACAAGGGTTCAAGGAGTTGGAGTCTGAGTAGATACTATTGGCTTCAAGTCTTCACGACGAGCACTTATATAGTCTATAAAACAAAGTCCCGAGCTTACAGCTACGAGGGATCAAGGAGTTCGAGTCTGAATAGACAATACTGGCTTCTAGTCTTCACGACGAGCACTTAGGTAGTCTAATATCCAGAGGTCGAAGGTCTCAGTTCTCTCTGTTCAATAATCTCAGCACCACTTCTATTCTGTCTCGAGTCTACTCAAGCACCCGGAAAATGGGGGGAGAGTCTACTGCCTACATACAAGTAATCCTACAGCTTTTATACAAGTTACAGATAATAAAAGGAGATAATATCCAAATGGGATTCTGCTTTTGCTCAGTCAGCCCGCAACCTGTGACAGGTCTAACTGTGCCTGTTTGGGTTTCTATACCCATTTTGATTATATTGTCTGTTCCACAACTCGGCATGCCATAGTCCTTAATCGCATCACCACTATGTGTGGGAATTTGATCGGGCAAAAGGGCCCAACAATTCAATTCTTAATCAATTCTGTTTTCAGGATCATGCCCGATGTCTTCACCGCAATGAAACACTCGGAAAGAGTATGGCATAATCAACTCTGGTTCTGGCCCCGGTCCGTGCGCACTCATTCAGACTCCCATGTCACTTCCTACTGCCCTTGATCACCTCGAACACACTAATGTAGTGCCCAGCAGAGGCTCGAGTCACAATTCTGGTCCTTTTAGGTACCATCCTCGAGTACTATAGCTCTTGTTATGCCGGCTTTATGGTTCCTGTGGTGTAGTACACCATTCCGGGCTGAATGTGTACCCTCAATTGTATCTCACTCGGGTAGTAAATGGTTGGTTGAAAATCGCGAAAATGCGTATTTTCATGCATGCATGAATGCATGCCTTATCACCGACTTTCGTATGAGCTGTCAAATGCCACGGCAAAGTCAGATGAGATCAATGTTACGTTGCAGGAAGACTGGAATGGTTTGATTGAGGTTGTTACTGAAGCCGAGAAAAAAAAGAAAGGTCTCATTTTCTCTGTTCACATTCACATCACTGACTAGGTGTCACTGGGGGCACGCCATGATCTCCGGGCCCCGCAGATAGGCCGGAGATCAGACGGAGATCAATTATCTCCGTGTGATCTCCGGGCCATCTGCGGGGGCCGTAGATGGCCGGAAGATTCAAAATATTCCGTGGATCTCCGTATGATCTCCGGGGCCCGGAGATCACCCGCAGATCGATAATCTCCGTAAGATCTGCGGACCATCTGCGGGAGGACCCCTGATAATAGGTGGGAAGGCCTGATGTGAATCCTGACATTTTGGGCAAATTTTGGCTGCTAGGCCTGTTCAAAATCCTGACAAAACACATCTCCGAGCCCAGAAGGCCTGGTCAAAATCCTGACATGAAGCACCCGCGGCCGGAAATTTTTCGAAAAATGACCTATTTGGGGGGAAAAATTAGGCCTGATGCAAAAATCCTGACATTTTTGGCCGATTTTGGGGTCGTAGGCCTGTTGAAATCCTGACAAATTTTTTGAAAACAGTCCTGACATTTTGGCCCAAAAAAAATCAGGCCTTCCCACGTATTATCATGGGTCCTTCTGCGGGGTCCGCAGATTTTGAATCTGCGGACCCCGCAGATGGTCCGCAGATTTTGAGCCAAACATTCCAGAAAAGGGAATAAAAGCCTGCTTCTGAGATACTTGAACAGGAAGTTATTCCTAGGTCACACATAACTGAGATCTTTTCATGACCTCTCAGCATATATACAATGATTCAAGGAAGGCCAGCTGTGCCTTTGAAGACGACGCAGCGAAGGTCACAGTCAATTTGTTTGAGCAAACAAACAAACATCCCTTCGCAATACCTCGCATCAGCTCGCTGAATCAATTCCAATTTCGGTATGCAAGGCATCCATGGGTGAGATATGTGGGATCATCAGGCACCGCAAATTATACGGCCTCACCATCCGCCCCACCGCGACGTGGTTGTACACCCGGATCGGGACCTTCATGACCCGCGAGACACTGGCCCAGCCCCACCTCCTCCTCCTCTGCTGCTTCCACCCCCAAGCCCCCACTCCCAGCGCCTAACGAGACTGCCCATGACGCTCATAATGTCCTGCCCGCCCTGCGGTCGCGCGTTCGCCGCGTCGAGGTCACCAAGCGTCACGTCCTGCACGAGTTCCTTGCGCTTGTGCACGTCGCCCCTTGGGGGGTGGACGTATGTCTCGGACTCGAGGTCGTAAGACGAGGCGTAGGCGTCTGAGCGTCCAACACGCTGGGAGACACGTCAACGAGGGTGTTTTCTCTTCAAAGCAGAGCCGCACCTTGATGTTCGCCTCGACGTAAATGACATCTCCGACAACTATTTTCTCTTTGAGAATGGCTTCGTAGATGTTGGAGTCGAGCCACAGCTGTTTGATGCCCTTGACCGTTTTGAGGCCGACCACGATGCGAAACGGTCTTGCCGTACCCGCTGAGTGGGTTTTCGGATTCCGTCGGCGTCAGTTCCGTGACTTCGCCCTCATAAACCTCCTTGGTCTCTTTTATCCGCAGTCCTGAGCTACACGTGAGTGACAACGAGTCCGAAATGTGTCCTGCGCACCTATTGCGCGCCGAAACGACTTGGCGAGGGCTTCGGTTTTTTTAACTTCCGTGCTGTACACTTCAGAACCGACCAGAGAGCAGAAGAGAGTTTTTGCGCCCAGCTCGGGAGATACCGCCAGCGCAAGTGCGGTCTTGCCCGTCCCTGGCGCGCCGACAAGTAACAGCACACGTCTAGAGAATTTCCGCGATTTTATGAGGTCTACGATGACCCCACATGCCTGGAACCAGTTTGAATCAGACTTAGGCACATAATTCTACACACACCTCGCGGGCATTTGTTTGTCCGATTCACCCAGATCCTTCAGCGGGAGCGATTCCGTCTGAAGCGAGGCCGATATGAGAGTGGGGCGCAATACGCGAGGAGCGACCGGCGGAGTTGTCCGATCCTTGGGCTTTCTCTTCACCATTCTGGCCTTGTAACGTGTTTGCTGGTGTTGACGAGAAGTATCGTAGGCCCAGCGGGGGCCCAGCGTGCATCCAGCAGTGAGAGCGTTGTTGACGTCGTCGCCGAGTAGGGCACCACGAGGATGTGGAGCTGGAATAAAAGAAAAATATTAAGAAGCATAAGAAAAAAATGAGGAGAGACGCACCTCGAGCAGCATCTTCGCAGTGCGAGTGTCGACACGCCAACACCGGCGGATACAAGGCGGGTCGATTTGTTTGCTTGCGCAAACAAATCTTTGATGGACTCGCATCAATTGTGTCCACTGTCCACCTTTTTTGCTTTTTGACTAGCACATCTTCCGACGAGGAGGCCGACGTCTTGACCAACGATTTCGCCTCACCGTGGATTAGCACGTTCAATCGGGTCAATAGAGCCATGTCGGCCGGAATCATGCTGCCCTTCCCCAGCATAACCATCCCGAACGAAATGTTCACGCGCTGCTGGTAAATCCATCCAACTGCAATTGAATCATTCATTTGATGTGTGTCTGCATTTAATTGCGCTGGCTGGGGTGGATCCCCTGAATGGGAGTACATAATAATAGATATTGTTGAGCCAGGACAAGACGGTGGCGATCATCGATGGGTTACTCACGTTGAGGGTGATAGACCTGAACGAATCCAAAGACAGCTGCACGCGTTCCGCCGGCACGAATCCGTGCTCGGACGTTGCGTGTGCAGCTGCGAACGAGGACTTCAAGAGGCGGCGCGACTCGCGGGCGTGAATTCGCACTCAGCATTGTGTGTGCGGCTAGTGCCCTGACCTTCCTCAGCGCGTCGAGCGCTTTTCTATATGTCTTTACCTTGTCTTTACCGGTGTTGTTCACAACTCTGAGAGTGTCGGATCCATCGAGTAGAGAGTAATGATGCAGTCAATCTCGAAATTAACGGGCTTCTCAGTCTTTAAGCCATAGAGGTCTGGTTAATCCATGGAGCGGTTGCAATTTATCTAGAAGAAAAAGGGATAGTTTAATTGAATCCGGTCATAGTATAACGAGAAAGGCAAGAGGTGTGCGTATACCAAGTTCAATGAACAGTATCCCGCTTCCTCTAATGCATCTCAGGTCGAGACTGGCAAGGCAAGTCAGGCAGTCTGAATGAAAACTAGAGAAGAAATTGGATACCTGGATATGTTTTGAGCTCGTTTTGCAGGACCGTAAAGTTTAAACCTGTTCCGATTTGTGAATATACTGATCAATTAGCAAAGAACCCGGATTCTGTGGAGATACTGAAGAGTTGATGCACATTGGAACAGTCTGCACGCAAACCACACTGCGTATGCCGAATGTAGCGCAAACACGACTACAAGCGTGTGTGATAGGCTGCATTAGAGTCGATCGCAGCAACAGGGAGAACGCACATCTTCCAGTGGAAGCATGCGAAAAACCGCACTCCGCAGCGCGGCGGGTGGAAGCTTGAGAAAATACTCCGTGATTCGTTTCTTAAAAAGTCGATGCACATACCTCAATTGCGGCGGGGCGGTCAAACGATGACCCAGGCGTTGACGGACAGCGCCGTATCGCAGCGGGTCACCGATGCCGTTGTGCGGAAAGGTGGGGTGAAGAGCACGACTGGCGTCGTATGTAACTGCTGTCGGGTTGAGACGGAGACCAGGATGAAAAACAAACGCGCCCGAATCGTCGCTGGATATCCAGATACTTTGGATGAGAAATATAGACGAATTGGAGAGACGGACGTAGATAAACTTGTGGAATGGATGTTATCGTGCACGGGAAGGGGATCCTGTCGCCGCGCGTCCGGGTTTCTAAGTTGTAGGACCTGCGAGACCCAAAGACTGGTAGCGAGAGAACTGAAGTTTCAAGAGGGGGCAGGTCGGCATTTTCGGTTTGCTTCAGGGCTCAAAGTACGATGTGTTTGGGTGTGGACGCTTTAGAGAGGCTGAAAGCTTGAGGAAGGAAGCAAAATGCAGGTACGGACCAACGTCTTGAAAAGGACATGGAGTTGGGAGCAGAGTCAGCGTCCAGGTTAGCGCCGAATATGGCCGACGGCCCGCGCCCCGACTCAAACTCAAATAACGACCACCGCACTCTTCACAATTTCAAAAGAACTCTGGGACAACGCTACTACTGCCAGTGGCAGCCCCCTGCGCTAAAAATATTACTCTCTGGGTCTCTTTTTGCGGCAAAATTGTTTATGGCTCGCGATCGGCTGTCAGCGCGTTCCTTTATTGTGTAGGACTTCAACGACGTTAGTATAGATTTCGACTTTGTGGCCCTTACTTACGCACGTTGCGCAGTATTTTGATAGGTATTGTTTCCCATGACCAATCGATTCGGTCTCATTTTGCACTGCAAAATACAATACTTGTGCTCACTGGGTTTCCCGAGTTTTTTTTTGACAATGTGGCTTCATAGAACATCTTAGAATAACCATAGATTGATAAAGTACACATTGTTTTAGCAGCAGTGCTGGCGAGAGCCTCTATAAAAATCGACGGTGTCTGCTCTACAAGTGGCTGTGCCGGGTAGAGCAGACACCGTTGATTTATGGGAGGCTGTGCCAACCCTAAGTTCTCGTTTGCCACCAGCTGCAAGCTCTGCCAGCCCAGAGCTGCCCAGTTGAAGAATGCAGACCGGGAGGACCCTCCTCCCGAGCTTCATAAGTAGACCGAATTGAATAGAATGCAAATGAACACTCACCGAATGATAATGTGCCGTTGAAGTCAACCGAATACTGGAAGAAGGTATCCAGTCAGAAATCTGAAAAGTAAAGTTAGTAAAACTCCGAGCGAAAATAACGTACGGCAAGTCGGTGTACGAGTTCGGGGGAGAGCTCTCCACGTGTACAAGGAATGCCGCTGGATAATAATACTCAGAGTTGTTCAGTATGTGAAACAAGCGGGATTACTGACCAAAATGAACTCGGAGACCTTGAAAGCGGTATGTGTAAATAGAAGGGAACGGTTAGAAAGTGAAAGAGAGCAGAAGGAAGAGATCTGACCTTGGGACACCAAGTCGGCACTTCGAAATTCGTGTGATCTGATTTGAAGGCAGCCATTTGTTCGCACTTGGGCTTGCAGATTCTGTTGAATCGGATCAGAGTTAGTCAGGAATGAGAGTAGAGGAAGGAGAAATCTCACCGGGATTTCGGCTAATAGCTGCCGGCACGTAACGGGTAGCCACAGACGAATACACGAGAGATCTTGAAGAGAAAAATATGTCAGCCAGATTTAAGGAGATATTCAACAAGTAAAGTGTTCGCATACCTTTAATAGACTATGCATAGCCTTCGAAATCGGGCCCGAGCCACTCAGAGCCGAATTTCAAGTTCTGTAACATTAGGTCGTCGGTCAGTAACGGAGATAAAAGAAAGGATAGAACTGAAACTTACCTTCAATGCAGTTATGAGTGCAGAGCATTGAGATAAAGTCCGGATGGTGGACTGTGGGTTAGTTAGCCATATACACGGCGAGAAGTGATGCTATGATAATAGGTACATGGGATGAATGGCACCAGAAGACGGAGAATCGAGACACCAGTTGGTTAGTAGTAGTTCAAAATGATGGTGATATTATGAACGCACTTAACACCATTCAATCACAGTCGTGGGGTGTGTGGGATCGACAAAAGTGGCCGCGCAGTCTATAGGTCGAATGCAAGTCAACGAGAGGTGAAGATTGAACGCACCGGGAGTTCAACCATAGTCTCTCCTTTTGAAACTAGCGAGGTTAAATAGAAATTGGGACGAACCGGGCTCGAGTCAGCGACCTTTTGAAGCCGGCGCGCGTCCATCTGATAAAGGTCAGTCCGAGTTGAAGGACATGGGAGTGCGACGTACATTAATTATAAAGAGAATCAATTGACAATACTTGATCTCCGACCTCTCTCGCTCAATTGTCTAGCATGGAGGTCGAAGTTTAGCCAGCGTTCCTGAGGATAGACATTGGCGGGCTGGGCAGCTACGCGCCCATGAGCCGAAACGACTTAGCTGAGGAGCTCGCTGAGCCTCTCGGTGCGCTGACTCCGAAAGACTCCGTCCAGGACGTTGCGAAGGAGGTGATAATTAAAACATGGCGTCGACGATAGAGATGGGGGGCTTGCGCGCGCAAACTCTTCAGCTTCGCTACGAGCCGTGGGGCAACAATTGAACCTTCTCGAAGATTTAGTCAGTCAGCCAGCGGCCATCAATAGATTCAGGCGCCTACCTGACAATTTACCTACCATACACCGCGCGCAGGTTTGCTTCAAAACGTCCTGGAATTGGCGAGCTTTACCTCGAGGAGCTGGAAGGAAGGAATGGGAAGTCAGCTGAATCATAGAAGGAATGGCACACAGAAGGATCGCGTACCTGCGGAACGTTTCCAAACGCCGATGGCAACAGCTTGTTCTACGTTGATCAAATTTTCGGCCTCAGGAGCACGAACGGCTCGGAGAAAATCGACCATCCGCCTCCCGTGCAAGGACGGTCGAAATGGATTTTGCGGGCTCCTAAGCCTCCGTTCGAGCGCGGTGCGACTTGACGGACGTCGAGCGTGCGTGCAATGTGCACTCCGAGTCGTCGATGATGGAGCCAGGGGACTGGAAGAGAGGAAAGTGAGCCCAAACCTCGGAGGATTAATGGACACACCTATGGGAGGTTGGCGAGACTTTTCCTCTTGCTCAAAGTGCCTGCTTGTTCCTTATAGGGACCTCTGCAGTAATACTATCTCCTCCTCCTCCTCCTCCTCCTCCTCCTCCCCGCGTTCGGGTCAGACGTCGGCTCCCCTGTGTCGAAGTCGATCAGCAATCCTGAAATCGAGGAAGAATCTGGGCAAGCACCTCCAGATTTGCCGCACCTCGTTTCTATACGTTCCGAAACTTGCGCGCATGAGATGGAGGGGCTGAAAGAAAGCTTGGATCAATGCTCGAAGGGTTCGCGTGAAAATGACACACCAACAGTCTGCGAGCACGACCAGTAAAGTCTCTCGTTCTATTCTCCGATTCCCTGCGCATGCGTTGCGTTCGAACCCCGACTTCAGCATCCGCGTTCGGTCTTCCTTCCGGCGATATCTTCATCTAAGATTTTCGCGTTCGTTAACGCGATCATACGGACTCGGATTGCAAGAAATTCGTACCTCGATCATCCCCTGGTCGGTGAGAGCGCGCCGTACCGGGGATGGGCGCGGGAATGGATTGGAACGCGTTGCTGGGAAGTTTTGAAGTCACAGACGCGGGCGCGAGAACGCATCTGACAATTCAGAAATAAATCTTTCGCGGGCTTTAAGATCACAAATCTTCGGCTCACCCGTCACCATACATCTACGGTAATCCGGACTCAAAGATTGCTCGACTCAGGGCCTCTCGGGACATTCAAAAGAATAATACCCGTCAAGGAGTTTTCCTAAACGACAATTATGCCGATTTTTTTCAGTCTCTTCTCAAGTTTTTTATTTAAGATCTGTACCTCTGGTCTGAAACATCGCAACGACACCGCGAGCGTAAATGAGATCTCATCGCGAACGGGATCTCAGGTGGCCGATGCTCGAAAGCGCTGCATTGTAAGACGTGTACGCACGCGTTTGATGGAAAGCAGGTGGGAGACAAAAGAAGGGTGCCGGGTGTGATGGTATTTCGACGGCCGTCGGCCCGTATGGTTGGATTTGCAGCGGAGATTCGCGTTGAAGCTCGAAGCCTCGAACTCGGTGGTTCGGGACGCGAATGATAAGTTGTTTGGCTCCCAAGCCAATACCATTTGGGACCAAACACCGCGGCCTTCCTCTGATCCTGGCAAGGCATGAAATTCAACCCAATAGGAAGGATTTAAACTGCTCACTCTCTGTTATCCAGATCGCGTCTCGAGCTTTCAACTCGTCGAGCTCGACGTGGGCGCCGTTGTTGCTCGAAAAGGAAGTCGCCATCACGGCGATCAAATCTTCTAACGACGACGACTTGAAATGCGCTCCAGCAAGACTCTACAACGGCCGATTTCACTACTGGGGCTCTCGAAAGTCTAACACTTGACCAGTCTTGGCCCATTTTGGTACGAAAACTCACGGTGCTGTCTAGATTTTCCGTTTTGCAGGTGCGTGGCGGCGGTTCTTTTCAAAGATTGGTGTTGACAATTCAAAGCAGCTCCTCTCGCTCCTGGGTTGTGGAAACCTTGGAGGCCGCTGCGCTCGCCCATATCGCAGGTTCGACAACACCTGCCCCCAGCCCAGCTCCACCCCCAGCAGCAGCAATATCCATTCAAATCAGCAGCCCCAAGGGACGTGGACCCCGTCGCTCGCCGCTCCCCCCTTCTACCCCGGCGCATTCTACCAAAATCAACAGTCCCCACCCGTCATGTCTGCCCCGCCTCAGCCTATCCTTCCCCAGGCAACCCGTACTTTGACCCCGCAAACGCGCAGCTCACCCAGTAGCAGATGATGTTCAACGCCGCCCAGCAGCAGCAGAAGCACCAGCAGCATCTGGCGCAGCACCGTCAGATGACCATGGGCGCCGGCGCGCAGGGCGACTTTTTCACGCCCCCGCCCGGCATGCACGGCGCCTTTAACCCGCGCCCGAGCGGCACGCCGCCACCGCATCGGGAACAGCCGTAGAACAGCGGTGGCGGCGCGGCCAGGGATCCACCCGTACCGCCGCCCCACGTCTTGTTTCCTGCCCAGCTTCTTTACTGACCATAGGGTCTGCCACAGACGCAGGCACATACGACCAAGCATCGTATCTTCCGGACGCCGCGCACACGATCATCCCCCTCGCGCTCCGCACCCGCTCAAACTCGTACAACTCCCCCGTGGGCGAGCGCAACGAGCCCGGCCCCCTCGCGCACATACCTAGCCCCGACCCAGACCATATCGACGGCCTCCACCGGCACGGGTCGCACTCGTCCCAGCACGGCAGCAGCCAGCAGCAGGACGACGGCAGCGGCCTCACGCGCCCGGAGAAGCGCAGCTCCGTGCCCTCGCTCCCGCCGCTCGCGTTCGAGGTCGGCGGGTTCGACACGTCCCTGCAGGCGACGCCCACGGCCGCGACGTACAGGCGGGTGCGCAGCTCGCCGCGTCCGTACCCGCGCCGCTGATGGGCGCGAACGCAATCTATAACCACCCGCGCTCAAATCGTCCCCGCCCGCGCTGACGACGCTCGGTCTCGGGTACCCCTCGGGCCCTACGCCGCTCGCGCATCGCGCGGCGACGGTGCCCGCCAAGAAGCTCGCGTTTGCGAGCAATCTGAGCATGTATGATACGTTTATCCACGCGACGGTCTTGCGCGTCCAGACTCCGTGCGTCCAGGCTCCAGCCTAGCACCGACTTTGCCTGACTTCACCTAGCTGTAGGAAATTTGCGGCTTCGCCCCTTCCCAGCTCTGGTAGTCCCGCACTCTCTGGGTTTGTGGTTGATCTACTGTTCCTTTGCGTACTTACCTTCATGATTATTCCAGTGCTAATGGCGGTCCCGTGAGAACACGTACGCCTCTCCGCATCACTCGGAGCATGCGCTTTCCTTCGACCTCTGCGCGTGCCGTGAATTAGTCGCGCGAACGGCGTTGAGCCGTTCGGATGTCTTGGATTCTCAACAGCGAGCACCGGTGGGAAATACCTCGTGTCTCGCGGTGCGATTCATTACACTCGGTTCTCACCCTGTATCTAATGCCTTGATGGTCCAGCCCCATACGTGTCTGCCTTTTTTAGTAACACTATTCACTAGCGCTATCGTTTTACGAATACACAGGCACAGCCCAATAACACCTTGCCAAAGTCCCGCGCGTGCACCGAGGCCGTTCCTAACCGCACATGCCCCGCAGGCGCGAATTCGCGCCTGGCCCAGTGTCACATGTGTACAGCTAGCGCACAGACCTGCCGTATGGCAATGGCATCGACGTGCAACGATTGCTTGTCGACAACACGTGGATAGTGCCGATGAGGCAGAGAATGGTGCGCATGTCGCGCGCGCCCTAGTCTTCAAGGACGCACCTTTTCAACTTGCGAGGTGGCCCATTACCCTGGGACACAAACCTGCACGATACGCGGGTAAATTCGAGCTTGGCGCCGCGTGTGCGGCTAGTGCCCGAACTGCAATTCCCAGTTATGGCTTTGCCTCAGTGATCATCCTTGAGAGCGTCGGATCTCTTCAGTAGACCGACAAGTGATGTAACAAAGTGCGAGATAGAACCGGCTTACTTCTCTTGGAGCCACAGAGGTCCGGTAAATCCATGGAGGGCTGCAATTCATCTGGAAATAGGGGTAGCTCAATTGAACCCGGGACATGAAATTTTAACGAGAAAGGTGTATGTACGCATACCTTCAATGAACAATATCCTACCTCCGAACGAGCTCTCATGCATGTCAAGTCGAAATTGTCGAAGTGCTAAAGCTAAAGACAAGTCAGTCAATCTAGGTGAAGGCTAAAGATGTTTTTGAATACCTGGAAGTCGGTCAGGTGGGTTGGAGGACGGAGGGCCCGAACCCGAGTCGAACAAATGCCCTGTAAAAGCCAAAGTTGTTAGAGCGACAGACGCACCATTATTCAAGCATAGTCTAGGAATGATGTTTTAGACTCGAGATCTAATGAATCGGAACCAAATTAGTATTGAGTCGCGCCCCATGAGAAGTTTGAATGGGACTAACCTGTGGAGTCAAAACAAAAAACGCATGTTAAGAGCATGTGCAGATTCGAGTTAAACTGAAACCAGAAATCGGTAAGGTTTGGGCTCAAGCTCAGGCTCACGAGCTTTTAGATGTCTAATAGTCGCCAAAATCAGTGGGGCCCGAGAAATTTGAACCAAGTCGGATGAAGCGATCGAAAGCGAGAGCTGAGCGCTGAGCGCTGAGTAGCGCGGTACAAGTGGATGAAAGGTAATATTCGTCGACATAATAGGAAAGTGAACAAAGTCTCTGGAAATGCGACCTGAGAAATGCCGCAACTGAGCGTGCATGTTCCAACTCCAGTGTCCGCGGTCGTCATAGGGCTGTATATCAATGCGCAGGGAAGGATATGTTTGGGAGTAGATGTGGTGAGAAATTGCAGGGCCATGGATTGCAGGACATATGAACAGAACATCTTGAATAAATGAGTTTTGACAAGATATGCTGACTCGACGAAATCGGACTTGTTATGCCAGATTGTTGAGCCATGTAAGCAGGTAGTCTATTAATGGGGTATTCGCCACTAGGAGCAAGGCCTTGAGACATGGTTCGTCGCCGTGGTCGCTAGTGAGCGGAGAAAGCCTAGAGGAGATAATTAGAGACAAGTCGGCGAAAAATCTGGCGTACTCGTTGCCAAGAACGACAGCAAGGAACTCTGGAGGTACGAGCTCGGGTTGAATGTCGATTTTAAGCATTTCTTCAGGTCGCGTCAAGGTCGCGTTGAATAGCGTTGAATTGACTGGAGAACTTGGAGTGATCGTGGCTTCTTTGGCCGTGTGACTTTATCCCGCCATCGTCCCTGATTTCCCTGATGCTTACCGGTCTTCTTAACAAATTTCGTACCGAGACGGGTTCAGACGGGTTAATTGCCACAACTTGTTGGTTTTCGAATCCAAAACCCGAGAAGAATACGACGCCAGATGAATGGGGCCACATCGCACCCTCTGTCTGATGAGATTCAGCTCCCCGTTTCCTTTTTCGTTTGTTTATTTTACACGCTACGTACAAACAACCTCAGTCGTTCCTTTTCTTCACGACTGAGGTATGTTCTTACGGTCCTTACTGTTACCTATTGTACTGACTCTCGTAGTTCTGTTATTAGGTATATTTAATATAGTCGTTCCTTTTCTTCACGACTGAGTTCTGTTATTAGGTTATGGGCCCCGCCCAAAGGCCATAAGACCCATCCTTTTGCTGAGCAAGTCTGGATCCAGAATCTATCTCATATTATCCTTCCCCTGCGTCGATTCCCGCATCCCCATCGCTATCCTCTATTACTACACGGTCTTCTACGCCGGTGCCTGCTTCCACTGCCGTCATGTCCAGTGCCACGTCATGGGAGCTTCCGACATCCGCGACCCATTGGTTCCCGCGGAGCGATACGGATCGTCTTAAAGACGTAAATAACTACCTCCCATGGTCTATTCGGATGCTCTCCTCGTTCGACAGCTGCGAGTTGAAGGGTATCGTCACCGGCACGGAATTGGAGGCGTCCGCCACGGATAAAGCCTTGTGGACAAAGAAGGACCGATCTGCCCTCAATATCCTAATGGGCTGCATCGCGCCCAACCTCGTTGTGAAGATCTCGAGCTGTACATCCTCGAAGCAAGCGTGGGAGGCGCTCGCGACCGAATTTGGTCAGTCGGGTGCTGGAATTGGTGAGGATGCCGATTGGATCCCTCGCGAAGCCGGGAGGAGATCGGCATCTCCGTCCATCCGAGCGTCAGGTGATTCAGATCATTTTTCTCTCCGCCGCCGACTGACTCACTGCGAGCAGTCCTCCGCTCGCCAGTTCTGCGTCAAGCTCTGCCTTTATTGGAGTCTCTGCATTCTCCTCTATCCAGTACACTATGTCTTATCAACACTTGAACTTGAATTTCGGCCAAAGCAGCAATTCTCAAAGCGGAGCTTCTTCCGCGACACTTTCTTCTGGAGCTGGTAACTCGCGAGCTAGAGGTGGTCGGATTGGCATAGGTGACTTGCTAAATCCAAACACAAACCAACCAAGCTCCTCCTCGAGTACAGCACCAGATCTTGCAGCGGAAAATGCTTTACTCAGATCAGTGATCAGAGACATGCACAGCGTACCGCAACCCATGTACTCCGATCCTGCTGAGATTGAACGAGTCAGAGCCATAGCTACCGCTGCACAGACACAGTCAAAGAAAACCCTTGCTCCACTGGTTCCGGGTTTCAAATCTGATGCGCTCGCTGCAGGCAAGTTTCTGTCTTATGTCCATACGGTCTCTGGCTGTTCTTCTGGTCAACGACTGCACATTCAGTCGTACAGTTATAGGGCTGCACATTCAGCCGTGACAGTTTAAAGGGCTGCACATTCAGCCGTGACAGTTTATCATAGGGCTGCACATTCAGCCGTGACAGTTAAACGGCTGCACATTCAGTCGTGACAGTTTATTCGGCTGTATACGCAGTCGAAACAGTTAAACGGCTGCATGTTCAGTCGTAACAGTCCATTCGGCTGCACATTCAGTCGAAACAATTTAACGGCATATTTATGTGCACACTATAATTTCTGTCATTTCTTTCTGTTCCTTTCAACTTTGCGTTAAAAGATTGTACTGTTACATTGATCTGACACTCCCTTCGCTTACAGTTCTGTCGCCCAAAGTCGAGGAATTATTCAAAGACTGGAAATATGTCCCATATACTGCGCTAACACCGTCCGCTCGTAAAATCATGGCTCGGGGAGAGGATGAGTACTCCGCAATCTCAACCTCGAGCGGCAGCCTGACGCTGCGGGCCAAAACTGTTGATCGTAAAAATGAATTGTCCATCACAGGCGACGAATGGCAAGCTGCAGCACGTTTGGCAGTCGACAAAACTCGTCAATATTGGGGTGGAGACAGAGCGGATAACCTAGCGAAGCACCATGATATCGTTACGAATCTGTCGGTATCATACTCCCACCAGATAGCGATGGAATACGATGTCCGCCAACGGGAGTTATTGTACGCTGACCCCCGTCATGACATCACAACCATCGATGGCACTTGCCTTGCCCTTTGCGCTCACGAGGAATCTCGCCGTAATAACATACCTTCGTCAACCTCGCGCAAGCGGACTTTAGATGATTATTCACAAGAATCTGGCTCTTTTGGGCAAAAGAAACAGCGATCTAGCTCGCGCCATTGCTTTCGGTGCGGACATTCCGGCCATTTTCCCGCCGACTGCAAAAGTGCCAATACAGTTGCTGGGAAACCAGCGGCTGCACTCTCGACCAACCCCAGATTTCCCCATGGTCTGCGAGCCTTTCGCGACAAAGAGTATTGCTTTCGATTCGCCAACTCCTCGAAATGCCAATTCGGGGCAAGTTGCAAACATTTCCACGGTTGCAGCATCTGCCACAACAAATCGCACAGCGCTGCCGACTGCTCCCACGCTGGCACTTCCGACAACTCCACCAACAGCGGTACAGCATGACGACCCCCGCAAAGTGGTAACGCCACTTGATGCGACAAAGGTTGAGGAAGTGCTTCGTAAATATAAACTTCTTGAACAATGGTCACATATCTTGTCGGGACTGCGGGACGGCTTCGACGTCGGCGTCCGGGAACGTCTTTCGCGCTCAATTATGCATCCAAACCACAACTCTTCTAATCTTGATTCCGATTTCATTGATTCTTACATTGCCAATGAAGAAGCAGCCGGTCGTTATTCAAAAGGTTACTTACCCGCAGAACTAGAACACATCATAGGTTTCTTCCGTACGTCGCCTCTGGGCCTCGTTCCAAAACCACATACAGATTTATTCCGATTGGTTCAGGATATCTCATTTCCCAGGAACAGTCAGACCGGCCCTCCTTCTCTAAATTCTCAAATAAACTCGGACGACTTTCCGACTGCGTGGGGAACGTTCGATCAGACAGCTGCACTGGTTCTTTCATTACCTCCGGGCTGTATGGCAGCGACCTTCGACATTTCCGCAGCTTATCGTCTGACGCCGATCCGCCCAGATCAACAGAACTCACTATGCCTGTTGTGGAAGGGATTAGTTCGCGTCGACAGGGCCGTGATGTTCGGTTTGACATCCAGCAGTGGTGTATTCGGCTCGGTAGCAGACATGCTGGTTGCAATTTACAAAGCATGGGGTGTTCGTGGTCTCCTCAAATGGGTCGACGATTTCTTCGCAGTTCGATTCCCGGACCAATCTTGGTCAGAGGAAGATTTCATCGCAGTTACAGCTTATTTTGGTGTTCCATGGAGTCTCAAGAAACTTCGCAGGTTCGCATATGTTCAGCGCTATATTGGATTCGATTGGAATTTGTCTGGAAAGACGGTGGCGGTTCCCGCGGAGAAGAAGGCTGCCATATTGGAAGTTCTGAAGTCGTGGTTGAAGAAAGGCAGCACCTTTTCAGCGCAGGAAGCCTCGAGGCTTACACGGCAAATTGGTTCATATCTCCTGCATCTTTGCATTAACCCGCCCATTCCTACGATCCATCTCCTCATTTGCCTCAGAATTTATCACACCCTGGAAGAAGCTCCACCCACCTGCTCCTCTCATTGCCGACTTATCTTGGATTCAATTTCTACTATTGTACCTTCCAAACGAGATGCCTTTGACACTGGCAGCAGAACCAGTAGACATTGGTTGGTAGGGAGACGCCAGTACATCCTTCGGGATTGGTGTTGTCATCAGCAATTATTGGGCAGCGTGGAAATGGGCACCGGGTTTCAAAGTGGGACCAAAGGAGCAGTTCGACATTGGATGGGCCGAGGCAGTAGCGGTGGAATTGGGCCTACGTTTAGCCATCTTCTGCAAGTTATTTGCAACCGAGAATCCTCACAGCTCGCGATCCTTTATCGTTCGATCGGACAACTCCGGAGTAGTAACCGTTCTTCGGAAAGGACGATCACGAAGCCGCGAAACAAACAAGATCTTGAAGCACGTTTATCTACTTCAAGCCCAACACAAGATTCGCTTATTTCCAGAGCATGTTCCTGGCAAACAGAACTTCGCCGACGCTTTATCCCGCGGAGATATTTCAGACTTCCTAGCCGCTTTCCCCACCGCTACCCAAAAGATTTCAATTCCCTTACCAGACCATTTGGAAAACAAGCTCGTATCGTTGTAATGCCAGCATCCGCGCACACACTACCTTCTACAACATCGACTTCAGCATCCACTCGCCTCGAACTCAAACCTTCCCCACTCAGACCAGCATGCCCAGCAACAGAGCGCATTTTTCTGTGGAGAGGAGTCAACCCGAAACCCCCAGCATACATTGACAATCCAGTGATAGCACACCTTGCATCTTTAGCATCTCGCGCGTCCCTGAAAGACACGTCGAGCTACGGATCGGGTCTCCGGAAATTCCACCTCTTCTGCGATGTTTTCACTATACCCGAATCTCAGCGTCTACCTGCTTCATTCGAACTGTTACATTCGTTTGCATTATGGGCATCCACAGACCCAGAAGATATCGACCCCGTAATTACAGCGGATACACCGTTCGAACCGGTTTCAGTCAAAACAATTCGCAAATATCTGTCGGCAGTGAATGCTTGGCACCTTGCGCAAGGGTGGGCTACACCACTGTCCGAAGAAGACTCGAAACGGATCGACTGGTCAATACGAGGTATGGCAAACTTACAGAAGGGTAAACGCACCAGACCCCTCCGACCTCCCATCACCCTAAACATGCTTCGTGCGTTGCGAGCCGTTTTGAATCTAGACGACCCCTTCGACGCTTGTATATGGGCGATGGCATGCTGCGCATATTGGGGAATGATGCGATTTGGCGAAGTCTCCGTAAAGTCTCGCGCCGACTTCGATGGCAGCAGGAACTTGAAACGAGAAGATTGTCATGAAGGTCTCGATCAGGACGGAAAGCTTTATGCGCGCCTCGACTTACCTGACGCAAAGACAGCGCTTCCGGGTGAAATCCAACACGTGTACCTCGTCGCACACACTGGGGAGCTAAGCAGTCTATGCCCTCTTGGCGCGCTGCACAACCTCAAGCGAGTAGTGCCAGCAGGGCCGAAAGATCCCCTCTTTTCGTGGCGAGACTCTAGCGGAAACATCAGGCCGATGGTCAAGCAGAAAGCCTTAGACAGAATCAATACCATCCTAGGAGCGTGGGGTTTTGGCACGACATTTGGTCATTCATTCCGCATTGGCGGCGCTTCATACTACCTTTCGCAGAAAGTCAGCCCAGAAATCATACGGTTAGCAGGTCGATGGAAATCACTGGCATACGAAGCATACCTGCGAACCCTTGAGTTCTCTATCTCGAGACACATTGGTAGCGCCTCTCTTGGTTGGGCGTAGCGTGTCGCATTCACTCGCCGCTAGGTTTCGGCGCCATTGGGTGAGCGGCGTGTTCTTGCTCCGCGTTCCTGTTCTGAACAGATTGTTCAGATCGCGCCCAACCTCCAGTCTTCTTGCTGACCACGTAGTACACCGAGAGATGAGGATGGATCCGTCATGCTATGGTTCCGCCGGCTTGTCAAGCACTACACGCATGACAGCGACCTTCCCCAACACATCACGGACTTCCAGGAAGCCGTGAAGCAGCTCCAGCTCTCTTCTTTCGAGATTCCGGACCACATTTCTTCGGCCATCCTCCTCTGCACCTTACCTTCCGATCCGCACGATCCCGGGTCCTGGTACCAACACATCCAGGGTGTAAAGATCGAGAAGGATAAAACCACGCTCGTCGGGACTGCCCAAGGCATCCTTGACTCGAAACGACGTGTACCCGGTGCAGATACACCTCCCACCGAAGCCGCCCTCGCTACTGCCCTTGCGACGCTGGAGCGTAATGCTCACGCGAGGGGCAAGCTGTTCTGCAGCAATTGCAAGCGCGAGGGTCATCTTACGGCTAACTGTTGGGCACGGGGTGGAGCGAAAGAGGGGCAGGGACCGAGCCAGAAAAAGGGCAAGGGGAAGAAAAAGAGCGTAAAAGTCACAATACCCAGGGTGGGGACGGAGACGAAAGTGTCGATTCATCTTTTGTTGGTTTCGAGCAATCCTATAGCGCTGCCCCCGAGGCGACGCGTCTTCTTTATTCCACGCGTGACGTCAGCTCGACCTCTACTTCGACACTTCCTCCTAAAGATTCCCCAATGGCTGATGATTACGAGAACTTATGTAATAAGTGATCGTTCTTTTAGGAAACTCATGGGTACGATTTCGCGGGTGCGTACAATTTGGTCACATCAAGATGAAGTTATTGAAAATAGTGGCTGTGCATTAAAAACACTACTTTGCTTCGCCACATCCGTTAGATATAATGTGATATTTTTAAAAGTTTCTAATGCCCATAGTGGCTGTGTTTTCTTATGTAAATCTTTTTCCTGCTGGCAAAGGTTCGAACCCCGGAGTAAACAACCTTTTTATCTTCACCGCAAGGCTGACGATTTTTGCAAGCCAGCACTCTTCATTTCACTTTAATGCATCGTCAACATTTTGACAGGTGTCTCTCGGTTTCGCATTGCATCACATGCTCCCATACTCCGCTGTCCTGTAATATTAAAATTAAATATGGGTGGAGGAGGAGAGAATGGACCGAGGTAACCAAGAAATGAGAAAAAAAAAATGTAAAGGACTGCAACAGAAAGCCGAGAAGATGCTCGGAGCCGAACTGGGCGAACAAGAGGTGGTGCAGAAAAAAGCGAGAGAGTAGAGCATTTGTGTTTGTAATCAACGCACTGACCGCGCAATGATCGGGCCGTCGGCATTTCGGACTTCCGTCTTTCTTCCGTCTCTCTCGCTCCGAGTCGCTCAGTCACTCA
Source organism: Mycena galericulata (assembly GCA_029289565.1). Classification (NCBI taxonomy): domain Eukaryota; kingdom Fungi; phylum Basidiomycota; class Agaricomycetes; order Agaricales; family Mycenaceae; genus Mycena; species Mycena galericulata. The sequence continues at coordinate 117,616 of JARKIA010000352.1, forward strand.
CCTCCGAGTCTGTCCACGCATTTCTCGAGAGTGCATAAAGACGTTTTAGAAACAAGACAATTTCGTCACCTAGCCTTGCCTCCCATCTCGACTTGCACGAAGCGCGACGACCAGTCTGACTGTCTGAGGCTCCGAGTCGGGGAGCAGAGACGATGTCACAAGTTTCATGACCCTTCTACAGCAGGTTTGTTCCGACCTCGGTCCGTTCCACGATAGCTGTGGGTGGCTGTTTTTCAGAGCGGACATCGCACTTCTTGTTGTCAGTTCATGGATTCAATGATTCAATATTAAATTCAAAGCAGGCCCATGCTGTAGATCCCCCACGCAATTCAAAAACAACGGTCAGTAGCACATGGCGCGCATCTGCCTGCCGTGACGAGTCTGAAATATTGTCTGCGGAAACCCCTGTTTGACTCGGGGTTGGTCCATATCTTCAATTGTCAGTGTGTTAATTTTTCTTCAGTATCTTTATCAACCCACAGAGTGTTCCGGGACCATCCGCTATGTACTGTGTATTTTATCCTAGGCACATCCCTGCCTCAATTTATCAACCAGAACACATGCAGACAATATCAATTGACTCGGGTCTATGGCATATGCCCTCCTCTGATCTCCTCCTAACTTTTCACCTTGTCATGCTTTTGATTCCAGTCTGAGTGGGTCAAAGGTATCTCTCCGACGGCGGAATGTTTTCTCTCCCTCAATCTTCCCGTCAATCCTTCCGAGGATTCGCAAGATTAACCTGGGTTTACATAATTGTGTTCTTTGCTCGGTGCGGAACTCGGACAGTTGTTTCAATCCCGCCTCCACGTGAGTTCCGAGTTCGGGAATTTGATGGCGGGTTAGCGGCACCGGATCAACCCATCAAACCTGCCGCGCAAGTAAAAAAGTGCCCAGTCCAATGTGGGTGGCTTTCGGGCGGTCTTGTCTAACACAGGAGGGGTGTTCGAAATAAGAAACCCGATTTGGGAGCTCATATGGAAGCGAAAGATCAGAGCTCGGAATTAGTTCGGTCTCTCACAGACAACCGTAAGCCATTTCTTCTGACGCCTCCTCTCTTGCACACCTCGAAGCCAGGGTCTTTTATGCATGGGTTTGTTTTATTGTGGTGGTAGCTGACAGACAACGAGACCAGTTGCCTTTAGAGGCTCGCTATCTCGGGCAAAATATTTTCCTACGGTTCAAGTAGGTTTTATGAGGCACAAAGTACGGGCACCATCCACCACCCTTTCCAACTACTGCATATCCCACTCCCTTAAAGACTGTCCAGCGACTCACGGCGCAGCTGTTCTCCGCTGGATTTTTTCCCAGAGCTACTTCTTCCGAGTCGATCTCGTGGTTCGACCGTCTGAGGCTGCCATCGAAGCCAGCACATATTTATTCGATCTTTCCGTCGTCCGTCCCACCACGCCGACTCGTTCGTAATCTAGAATTACAGGTTACGAGAATGGCTCGGTTGCGTGCAGTGCACATCTGCTTTCCATGGCGATGAATTTATTTAGTTATCCCGTTTGACTCGGGTTGGGCCATATTTTAGACGAGTGTGTTAATTTTTATTCTTCTATGTTCCATTCATGACTCTACCGAAACCAGGTTAGGTACATGCAGAGAATATCCCGTTGATTCGGGGTTGAGTCGTAAGTAGTCCAAGAGACTGCATTTTTCTTTTGGGCGACTGCAGACTTAGGACGACGGTGCAGCCGCATTTTAATGTCTCTTAGATGTAGGATCTTCGTTGAGCCATCCTAGCACTTGTGAAGAACCATATGTGTCTAGTCCAACCCCTGTTTAGGATTTCGGGCCATGATCCGAGTTCCGTGATGTCGGCTTTACGCCTCCTTGCAGTGTTGGCCGAGGTTGGGCCGAGGGGTTAAGGCCTTAAATCTCTTAGGAGGCTCCTTGTCAACAACGGTAACGCCAACGACGCCTACGCCCAACATTCTGAATACGTTTTACATCTATCCTTCATTAGAAAGGCTCATTCATGACTTCGATGCGCGCCTGGTCTCGCGCGCGAGAGACTGGTACATTCTGATCTCGAGTCGAAGTGTATACATATCTGCATGATAAGAGTTGATCGGTAGACTCAAGTCTCTTGCAGATATCCCCCGCTCTTCTCCCACTACAAACGAAAGACCCGGTATGCTTGACCCTGTACTAATCTCTGGGTACCAGCCACACTGCGCCGGACCCCTTGCAGGCTGCGTCGCCTCCTCCAAACTCGAAGTATACTCCACGCTCGAATCCCACTAACGTTGACGCCGTTGTAGATCCTCAGTGAGCCTCATTTGCACCCCGCTTTCCCTCCGTTGTTATCGGCGGATCCGGAATATTCGCATGGCCACTTTCACATTGCAGTCTTGTTGATTCTCTGTCCAAGTTCTACTCAACCCTCTCTTAATTTTCTGCATATCTGTTCTCTCACCCTCTTCGCTCTCGTTCCATCGCATCTTCCATCGACGTCCTCCCGCTGAATCTCACTCGGCCCCTCTTCCTAGCCTTTCTGTTTATTCCCCTCCTGTACCGGGATTCATCCACAAGTCTCATTCACTTCTGCAGATTGATTCCTTCGCAAACTCCTTTGGCCGAATTCAGTGCGTTATACCGACGCACCAACATTGGGTGCTGTGTTATGATGCCCAGCATCGTCTTCGCATATCCTATAGAACTCTGACTGAGTACAGGGCCGCTACTTGGTATGCTGCGTAAGTGTTGTTCAGGTCATCGGATCGTGTTTGAAAGCTCCGGCTTGGGTCGGATGGGGCTGGGACTGGGTCGGGGAAAATCTCAGGCCCGGTCGGGTCGGGCTTGGGCTTGAGCCCGGGCTTGGTTGATTTTTTTCTCAGCTAATCTGAGTATCTGCACCAGTGTAAGTACTCTATTGGACTCGCCGTGTACTCCCAACGACTCGGGGTGCATTTTGAACCTTCAAAAATTGTTTTCAAACTTGTATATTCAGATTGGGCTTTTATCATCATCTTCTAACCTGTGTATCTGTGTCTACTAACTAACTAGCAGCTACCAGGAGATCGAACCCACACCGGAAAGTGTGACGTCACATGTCACACTTTCCGGTACCCTGGGGGAATGGCCTCCCCCAGACCCCCTCCCTTTCGCTGCGCTGCCCTTTCCGCTGGCGCGGGGCCTTTTCGCTGCGCTGCCCTTTCGCTGGCGCTGGCCTTTTTCTCCGTGCTTGTATGCAAAAACTACGCAAAAATGTAATGTTTTCTTGGTGTGTTGCGGGCGCCGGCCCGGACGGCTGCGGTTTTCCACCCCAGACCCCGACCGCTGTGCGGGGCTGCCGCTCGCCGCGGGGGCCCACTGCGTGGCGCTTGCGCTCGCCGCTAGGCCCACTGCGTGGTGCCAAAAAAGACGCCCCTGCTGAAATCGAACTCACGACCTCACAAAAACAAATCAATGGAATATGTACCCTACCACTCAGCTAAACAGAATATGGAGGAAGACAGAAAAGTAACCAATGTGAGGGAGGGGTGTACGTGTAACGGTCACATGTCACAGTTTTTCCGGTGTGAGTCCAAATTCCTGCTACGCTACGGTACTGAACAGCATCCATTACACAGTTTTCAATCAGAAAATAATGGACACTCAGCTTTCTTATCAGAAGAGAAGACACCGCTCGTCGCCGACCTACGGTCGACTCCTCGCGGCCTCGTGAGAATGTGACGTTCAACATTTGTTTTCGGTCCATATAGAAACTTCTTAAAAAGAGCCTGTTTCCTAATAGGAGGAGGATGAACGGACTGGACACAACTTGAATTAAAAATCTGTTTACTCATGGCTGCGCAGAGGACCTTCGTCGAAGGCTTCCATTCTGATCCTTATTTTTGCTCCGCCTTCATTCCTTTTTGTACTCTTGGTTCTTTGATGTAGGAGGAGGCATTGGGAACCAATTCGGAACGCCAAATGATCATCTTGACAATTTCAAATAGGCAACTCGACAGTACAGTGGAAAAATTGAACATTTGGCGCTGAAGCAAACAACATTATGCAGAGCCTCAGAAGCCAATATGGTTATCTCGAGACACAAACCATTTGTGTTTACTGGGGACATGCCATCCTCATTTCTTATGTAGATGTCAACCAAAATTTTACCCGCTACTAGCCCCCCGTTGCATCCCACGCAAAGGCTTGCCAACACCAACATCTACTTATATCCAGCAGGGCGCACACGCTCGCACGCTTACTCAGCTTGACATTTATGTCTTGACAGTATGATTTTCATTCCACCAGTGGATCCGGAGGTTCTGCCCCGCACTCAGACTACATTGTTGTCCATATGATTCCCTGGTCTACTTTTCTCCAGCCCCACTACAACAATTTGCAGGATTAATACAGTCTATTACTGTAACACAATGCACAGAAGACGCTACATAGCGGGCCCTGCTTCGCAACGAGCTACATCAGTTATACTATATAAAATGTGTGTACAAAATGCGATTTTTGGTGGGCGGCCCAGGGTGGGACCCAGCGGCGGACGGTGTCGCAGTAGCGAGTAAGCTGCCGGGGGACAGAAATGGTGGGTCTGTTGTCCAGATATGGGGAGCACAGGTGGACTAGAAATGAGGTAAATGGTCCCAAGAAAGGTGTATAGGCGTGAAGTAGAAATCGAGTGTCGAATAGGAGAAGTGCCGTGCAGGCGTGGAGTACGGGTGTGGCGCGTAAGGACTCGGTAAGGGTGATAATCTGTAGCTCGGGTGCTCTGTGTTCACTGGCGACGTACCCGCGTTGGGGTACTCAAGTCACTGGTCGCGGGGATTGTGGTGGTTCTTGGGTAAGGGGAATATATTTGGCCCTATGTACATACTAAACAAATATACAGAATGATCACCGGATAAATGTAGAGTAAGCGCAAGCCGGACGGAAAGGGGAAAGCCGTGAGCGGGTCATTCAACCCTTCCACAACGGTACAGCCACCCGCCTGATGTGTCGGGCAAACGACGCCGCCGCATAGAGGGCTGCCATATTAGGCAGGAGCCAATAGCCCGTGACTGAAATGTGTGTACTTCTAGTTTTTTATAAAACAGGAACTTCTAAGCTAGACTCCCTTTTTAAAAAAATGTCCAATTCTAATCTCCCCTAGTTTTTATAAAAAATCACCAGTATCGACTGATGGTGGGGGAGTAAGAAGCTGAAAAACGAGGTGAAAGCAACAGGATCAACAGGAGCGAAAGTCCGGAAGAAAAAACTTCCCAGATCCAAGAAGTCCCTGTGCTGCAGGCTGAGAGTGGAATAATGATGATAGGAGAGATGTTGGGTAGCAAGCAAGAGTGGGGACCAAGGCACCAGGAAATGAGGTAAAGACTTGGATAGCAACAGAAAGTCCAGAAGATTCTCGGAGCCACTCCGCGAGCACTGGGTCGGTGTGGCAGAAGGAAATCCCGTTCTGACGATGCCGCAAGATGCCGGGTCGTGCAAATAAGCCAAACATCGTGATTACGTGTAAATCAAAAAGACCAAACATGGCTTTCAACGAATGGCTTAATCATCTGATCGGGGTCTCGTAAAAACTGAGGAACTTATACATTGACCTAAAGCCCACGTGAATCGCGGAGTTGTCCAGCCGAAGTTTCAGTACTCAAAGTTTTGACCAATGACGATGAAATCCTGCGGAAGATCTTGGGCCACGCATTGCAGTGTTTCGCAATAGTCTACATCAGATATGAGTGGCACATTGCACATGAAGAAAAATATACAAGCAAAATGCTGGGAGGTCTTGACTCGACACAATGTTTGATTGGAGTCGAGTCATGTCGGCTAACGCAATTCTGAATTTCTTATCCGGGCAGGATCGAACCGAGATATACTGTAGTGTTATTTGATAATAGGGTAGAAATTATAATAAGAGTAAAAGCGAGGAGTTTTCCTGTAATTTGTGGAGCATTCAAAGTACTGCACCATTTCGTCCGTAGGTTCATCAATTTTCGACCGAGAAGACCGAAGAATTTAGTTTCGATTTGAGGCGATTTCTCCACGCATCAAAAAAGAAGTCTTTTCGTTGAACCTAGGGTCCGAATGGTACAGTACATTTTTTGCCCGGCGGTGCGAGAAGGGGGGGAAAAACGTTGAAGTTCAACTGTTGTTGCGTTTCTGAATTCAAATAGAGTGAAAAAAAAATCGTATGATGGGCCTAGACTCGAACCACTCATTATACGAGACACCTTAGAGTTGATGACAGTTAATCGACAGCACGGCTAAATAGTGAATGGAATATAATCACGCGTTTTAGAACAGTCGGGAGATGCCGAGATCTTTGAAAAACTTGGAGAAATTCAGATGAAGGTTGCGAATCGGCCTCCTCCTTTAATAATTCTGAATAGACATTTTAGGAAAGAATATAATTATAAGAAAATCCTCGTGACCAATTTTTTTTTGCTTTGCAGGACTGATTGCACGGTGACCGAGTCTTGTTTGGTACAAGATAGGGGTGTGTACACGTCCATGCCCTCCAGCGAGCCAAGATTGCAGCGTGTGGCATCCGGAGATGTATTGGCTTCTTTCCTTCCCTATGACCAGATCCACCAAAAATTAAGCCCTCGGCAGGCCAGGGGCACATCTTTCTGGGTCTCCCGCTGCCCATAGGATGTCAATTGCGTTGCTATTCACCTCACAGACCATCCGACAACACTTAAAATTGAAGCATTCTTCTCAGGTACTCATCACGCTCTTGGCGGTATACGGCGTCAATTCCATACATACGGCAGTCCCGAAAGATAATACGGATCAATAACGGATCAAAATAATGACATGGCATATCTTGCCGAACGCTTTCCGACCACCGTTGCCGCTCATCCGATCTCATCTTTCCTGCGTCGAGCTCTAGGAAGCCAGAGTGGTCACTGAACTCGCGTTGCCCAAATACCTCAGTTTACAGTGCAGTAGGGTAGTAAAGCTCTCGAAGTTTTTTTGTTTTCCTTCCGTCTTCCTGTAGATCATCGGCCGTTGTTAAGCCGTACCGTGCGAGTAACCGTTTGGATTTGAAATTATGGGACAGGATCAGTCGTAATTACGGTACGATCAGCACCCCCAAGTGGTACGGAGGAATCCTTCAGGTCAACTTCTACCACAGAGAAGATCATTGATTTGCACCGGAAGTCATTTCCGATTCAAATAATCACTGAATACGTGTATACCAATGCAGCTTAGGAAAAATAAGGTATGTATTTCCGTCACTTGCTTTCCTGGTCCAAGGTCCTCAACGTCAAGGGAGAAAATCGGGCAGTAACACTTAAAACAGGTCCAGCAGTTTATTTGTTTGGGAGCAGAATTTAGGTGAAGGACAGCTCTAACTAGACTTGAGCCAGTTGTTATTTTCACTATTGATGACAGTCGATCAATGCACGTTCAAATAGCGACTGGAGCCAAATCGCCGGTGACTCATAGACACGGGGTTTGCCAAGGATGATTATGTAAATGTCTTGGTGAAAATTTCGATAGCGTCCTGCAAAAGTATTTTGTATAAGAAATCTGAGTAAACAGTTTTATAGCCCTTGAAATTCTAAGACTTCGGACGACTTCCGATTTTCAATGGTAAAAGATATCACCTTTATATACACTGATCTTGTGTGCAAGTCAAAATAGGGGCTAAATCGCACTTCCCACTTATCGTGCGGCCATTACTCTCATTGGCTGCAGACACATTTCAAAATCAATTCTTCATGTATTATATACATTGTTCAATGTTGATATGTTTACAGGACGGCTTACTGGAATGCTTTGAAAGTGTACAAGAGTTGCTCCAAGCACACAGGTCTATTCATAGTGAAACCACCACATACAACATTTATTTTAGCCACAAAGCTCAGAGAGTACCAGTGCATACCTCTTGTATTTATTTATTTCTATCCAAAATCCCCCCCATTTGCGTTCATGAAGCCTTTCCAAATCGTCGCGGCCTCTAGATCACGTGGTTTTCTGCTCGCAAAGGAATTGCTGTAGTTACGTCAATCGTACAGTTTAAAAAAATCCGAGCGCATCAGAAGTCTTAGAATTTCAAGGAGTACAAAACTGTCTCTTCAGACTTTCGATAAAAAATACTTGTACATCGACGAAGCGGAAATTTTGGCTAAGACATTTAATCAGTCTCGGCAATCTCCGTGTCTACAAGTCACCGGTGATTATATACCAGTCCCTCTGGTGCACTTGATCAAACGACTGTCTCGTGCCTCTGGGACTGGTTCGGGTCTAAGTTCTAACCAAGTCTGGCCACTGTTTTTGCCATCCTGCTTCTTACGGACTGTTGGAAGACTTGTTACATTACTATCTTATCTTATCTTATCAGGCACGCTGCCATCAGGTAAACACGAACAACGATCAAAGTGCGTGCACCATCTGGGGGCAACCAATTTTTTGGCACTTGAATTGCTTTTTCATAACATTGGCATTGAGAAGCAAATGGGCCAAAAGTGAGCAGTACAACATACAAGGTACGAGTAATCTTTGTTGTAGCATCTGTTTATAAGAGACTAAATGGGCAGACACCCGAAGTATTTTTGACTTTTTTACATGACCCCAATTTTTCGCAAAACACCCACATGAATGAAGAATGATGTTCACATAAGAAGGCAGTGCCATAGCCCCTGAGTCAAATTCACTAGCCCATCAGATTAGCATGGCCCTTGCACAAGGATGACACACTTTTCCAGAGTGGTAGACCTAAGGGTCTCAGTTGTTACTCCACCAACCCAGGAAGTTCAAACATGGAAACTATGGGTCCACTACGACAGCGAAGAACCATGAGCCATGATTCCAGTTTACCCCCTAACATCTTGTGAAGGGGCCAGTGCTTGAATTTGCATGGTTCATGATAAGGTGCAGTGGACTCATTGCCAGATCGTTTGTGTCGAACTTATTTTTTTTTTTTTAAAAAAAAAAAGGTAAATGTAAAATTTTGGATGAGACAAGTAGCAATTAGATTTGCAAAGAAGTTCGAGTTTTTGCCGTGCGATGCAGCGGCCCTACACCCCAAGTCAGGCGTACAGTGCACGTACGACCGGCGCGCCACCCATCATTATCGATTCTGGCACATCCGCATCTATTCATTCCGACCGATCCCAGTTTATCGCTTCGTCGATTAAGCCTACCTCCGCTGACGTCCGGGGATTCGGCAACGGCAAAGTGAAGATCGAGGCTCGAGGCACCCTACGTCTACCGGCTAAACTTCCGAGCGGTAAAGTTGCAGCACTTGAATTTGGTGACGCTGCATATGTTCCCAATTCATCGCCTACGCTGATCTCAGTATCGCGTATGGACGAGCGCAAACATTACACGCTATTCGGGCATGGCCGGTGTGTCGTATTCCACAAAGATGACCAGGGCACTTTCCTTCAAAATATTCTCTCGAAGGAGGACATTGCGTTCACTGGCACTAAACGTGGAGATCGCCTCTATCACCTCGACACTCTTCCTCGGTCGGAGACATCATTTTCCACCGTTACCTCCCATCTTTCGCCGCTCGAGCTCCTACATTATCGACTTGGTCATCTCAATTACCAGGCCATTCGGGCTCTAGCTCGCGGAAACATGGTAGATGGTATTCATATTTCCACAGCAGATCTTAACGCGGAACCGCCTGTATGCGATGCCTGCATGCGCGGAAAGCTTACCCGAGCATCTTTTCCCATATCCAAGACGCCTAAATCCACGCGTCTGCTCGGCCGCGTTCATTCTGATCTGTGGGGTCCCGCTCCCGTTCGGTCGAAGGGAGGCGCTCGCTACGTCTTCGCTCTCACCGACGAATATGGGCGGTACCGTTGGGTATTTTTCCTGCGGCGCAAGAGCGAAGTATTCACCACCTTTAAATTTTGGCTGGTGGCCGTGGAGACTCAATTTGGCGTGAAATTGGCGATTTTTCGGACTGACAACGGCGGCGAATACATCCTGAAAGTTCTGGAGGATTTCTTGAAGGAACGAGGTATACGTCACGAATCCTCGTCTCCTCGCACTCCGGAGCAGAACGGTCTCGCCGAAGTCGGATTCCGCACCATTTTCGACCGCGTTCGCACCATCCTCATCGACGCTGGTCTCCCATTCTCATTCTGGGCTGACGCCGTCAACTATATTGTCTCTACGCTAAATCGTAATCCCACCTCCGCGCTCAAAGGAGTTACCCCCCTCGAGCTTGTCGAGAATCGGAAACCCGACTTCAAAACCCTCCATCGTTTTGGCTGCAAGGCGTACCTCTACAATCCTGACCCTAAGCGCCACAAATTCGATGAACGGGGGGAGCCCGTAATTTTCCTGGGCTATTCCGACACTCAAAAGGCTTACAAGGTATGGCGTCCTCGTACCAAGGACGTCTACTTTTCTATCCACGTCGCTTTTGACGACCATTCAGTTGGGTATGGTTTGGCTGAGGGGGAGAATCTATCTGCCGAGTCTTTCAAGTTCTATCCGTCTACTCTCGACGATGACTTCGAAGACGACTCGCCCTCTTCGAGCCTCCCATCTCAACCTCCTATCGTCCCTCCTGCTCCGGACCTTCCTTCCGCTACTCCCGAGGTTCCTCCTCCTCCCAAGCCTCGCATTTCCCGTCCGCGCAAAGATTGGGGTCCCCCGACTCGCCACTCGGTTCGCCAAGCTGCGAAAGCCGCCGAAGCTAGCAAGGACACCGATTCAGCCGATCCCGGGGGAGCAGCTGCGCCGGACAATCCAGAGCCGGATCTCGAAGATGACGACGTCCCACAAACGGGTGACGAGTTGTCCGCCCTTATTCACGGCGAAACTCCTCTCACGTACTGGGAAGCCATCTCGTGTCCTGACGCCGCCGAATGGCGCGCCGCGATGGACGAGGAGATTGACTCCATCCTTCGCCTCGACACCTACACCATTGCCGACCTTCCTCCCGGCTGCAAACCTATTGGCACGAAGTGGGTTTACACGATCAAGCGCGACAATAACGGTGTTATTATTCGCTATAAAGCGCGCTTGGTTGCCCAAGGCTTCACGCAGATACATGGTGTCGATTACGGCGATACGTTCGCGCCCGTTGCGAAGATCGAGTCCATTCGTCTCCTTTGCTCCATGGCCGCGCACTACGACCTCGAGATCCACGTCGTCGACATCGACACTGCTTTCTTGAACAGCGAGATTCCCGTTGGTCAGGAGGTCTACGCGCGGCAGCCGCTCGGGTACATCGCAGCTGGACAGGAGAAGAAGGTGTGGGTGTTGCGAAAGGCACTGTATGGACTGAAGTAGTCTGCGTACCTTTGGTATGAGAAGCTCCGATCCATCCTCGTCGACATTGGCTTCCGCCCCCTCATCTCCGATCCCTGTGTCTTCATTCGTCGCAAGCCAGGTGCCCTCTCCATGATCTCGACGCACGTCGACGATCTCGGCCTGTTCTGCAGCTCAGTGCCCGAGGTAAAGCTCTTGAAGTCGCAGATCCGCGAGCACGTTCCAATCAAGGATCTGGGGGAGGTATCAACACTGCTGGGCATCGAAATCATCCGCGACCGAAAGGCACGCACCATTTCCCTTTCTCATCGCCGGTACATTATCGACCTAGCCCGTCGTTACCACCTCGACGCGTCGAATCCGGTCTATACGCCGATGGAGAAGAGCCGCGATCGTCCGCTGTCCAAAGCTGACTGCCCCGTCACCGATGAGCAGAAGGCGTACATGGCGAATGTACCGTACCAGTCCGCCGTCGGCGCCGTCCTCCACTCAGCCATCATGACGCGCCCCGACATCGCGCATGCCGTTGGCCAAGTGGCCCAATTCGCGAGCAACCCGGGGAAAGCACATTGGACCGCTGTAAAGCGAATTATTCAGTACCTTTACACGACCCGGAACCTCGTGCTTACCCTTGGCGGCGAGTCAGACGACCCGGACATCTTCGCTTTCTGCGACGCTGACCACGGGAATGCGGTGGACCACGGAAATTCCATCTCTGGTCACGCCGTATTCTTTGTGTCAGGTTGTCTTGCGTGGGCATCCAAGAAGCAGACAGCGACGGCGTTATCCACGGGCGAAGCAGAGTATTACTCCGCTACGTACGTCGGACGCGTTGTCGTTTGGCTGCGACAGGTATGTACTTGACGAACTCGCACACGCGTGCAACGGTCCGACATCCCTGTACATCGACAACACATCAGCCATTACGATGATTGGGACGCCCAACCAGATCTCGAATCGCACCAAGCACATCAAGATCCAATATCATTGGATTCGTGGTGCTGTCCGAGATGGGACCATGTCAACGCTGCACGTTCCGTCAACCGAGAATGTCGCGGATATCTTCACGAAGATCTTGTTTCGGCCAGACTTTGAGAAGTTCCGCCGCATGCTGGGGATGCGTGAGCGAGACGATGTCGCTGAGGGGGAGTAGCTCCCCGTTTCCTTTTTCGTTTGTTTATTTTACACGCTACGTACAAACAACCTCAGTCGTTCCTTTTCTTCACGACTGAGGTATGTTCTTACGGTCCTTACTGTTACCTATTGTACTGACTCTCGTAGTTCTGTTATTAGGTATATTTAATATAGTCGTTCCTTTTCTTCACGACTGAGTTCTGTTATTACTGTCTCCATTGTATGGTACAAACCCTCATCGACTCTGTTTAATGTTATGTGTCGACACTCCGGACGATTTAGACCGCAACTTGAACTCGGACGAAAGTGGAATTGCGAATGTCCATGCTTTCTCGGTAATAATTTCTCGATTCTGGTCGGCGGCGTATTCACAGTTTCAGGTACCCGAGAGCGAAGTAGAGCTTCCCTCTCCTCGAATCTACAAGACTCTCATGTATACATGTGCAAGCGATAAGTGTTGGATGTTTTGCAGGAGAAGCATCATTTCGATTCTTTTCGCGAAGAGTTCTTACCCTGACTGTGCAAAATCCAGTATCAGCGAACGAAGAGACAAAAATATGACCAGCGTACGATTTCCTATACTTTCATTTGGTCTTCCTCATAGCAAACCAGTCCTCAATTCACTGGCGAATACATCACAAGCCCTGGCTTTGGGACATTCCACCATGTTGGTAAAATCCAAGCAACAATTGCAACATGCGCATCACGTTCCCAAAAGCAAGAGCAGCGCAACGTTTGCACCTCAGTCTCCCACGCCAGCGGATCCCAATCTCGAGATATTCCCTAGCTTGAGAGTGGGGTTACTCATATATCAACCACAAAATGGCGGGTCAATAATATTCACTTGTTCATGGAGACATAAAGGTTTTCGGTTCTGTGTGATTCCTCATTTAATCATTTGTCAATATTTCCTCCAACTTATTCACTGCCCACGGATCCGACGGAGCGGGCACTCATCAGAAAGCCCAGATCTCCAGCGACACAATAATAGGGGATTCAATTCAACCAGGGTAGATGAGCGAACGAATATCAAAAAATCTGTCATAGGACGACTTTGTACCATCGGCAAGATGGTCAAAATTGTGGGATGCGTTCTTCTCGACCACTGCGTCATCGAGGATGGGTGAGCATTGGTATATGTCCACGCACTCTATTCAAACCGGATTCTAGTGCCAAGCTCGATGGCTCCATACTAGGGAAAAACACAAAGGTCAGGGCAAGGCCGAACTCGTGCATTGCGTTACTCAAGCGGGGTACGAGGTAAATCCAGGAGGTCAGTGCGTCCGAATCTTGTTGAGCACCGTTTCATCTGGTCCTGTCCGAGAAACTGTCAAAAACGAAAAACTTGAGATCTCAGACTGAACAGCAGGTGGCGATTTGGCAGTTCTGAAGATGAAGACGAGTAGATAGTAGTACCTCGCCATAGATGTACATGGCCATGCAAAAGCAGACGCCCTATTCTGTCTTTGAGGGCATTTCATTACCCAGACCTTGAGTGAACCGCGCTCCACGTCCGCGTGCGCCACCTTGGACAACAAATCCTTCAGATATGGGCACGAACGAGAAGATAAAACAACGATCGTACCTCGTGTGCCTCGGGTTCGTTCACCACCCCCGCGTCGTTCCTGCATCTTCTCACCGCGCTTCTCGCCCTTATTCCCATCCCTCCGGTCGCCCCACCCGCCGGTACCGCCAATCTTAATGTCCAGGGTTTCTCATTTTGCTCGAGCATAGCACCGACCTTGTCCGCGAACGTCTGGGCGAGCTGTTGCGTAAGGGAGAGCTCGATCGTGGAAGACAATGACGCCGCCGGACTGGTCGATCGATACCGAAAGCTACTCGTTCCAGATCATCTTGGACACCAGCGAGGTAACGGTTCGCAGGGGAGCGAGAAAGTCCGCGAGAGCAGCGAGAGGGAGAGAGTTCCGTAATGCGGATCGTAGGCGAAGAGGTACGTGCGCAGGCCCTGTTCTTGGATGCGTCTGGTGCAAGATCAATATATTTGCGATCAAGAAATCTACGACCCCAAATTACTTTGCGAGCATCTCTTTTACTGAGGCGGCCTCGGGCATGAGACTCCATATTTTTATGCTTTGGATGAGATCGCGGCATTGCTCCCACTCGCCATCCTGAAACGCCTTGCTGGCCTGCATAATGTGGTCCCGCGTGCTCTCTGGCGGGCCCGTGATCACCTGGCGGTCAGCAAAGTCAAGTAGCCGGCAGAACGGTTTCGAGATCGCCTTGCGCTTTAACTCGTCCGAATCGATGCTGGCGAGCAAGGGGATCTCGACGAGCATGCTCGGTATGAGGAACACTGCTCGAGCAGTTCCGTGTCGTGCATGTGGAATGGCAGCTGCCGCTGCTTCTCCGCTCTTTCCTGCTCGGGTGTAAGCACCTTGAAGTGTGCACGCCCTGAGCGAGGAGCTCCTTCACGCGCTGCGTCGTGAAGATATCCAGCAGCGTCGCCTGCGCCTCTTTGATTAGCCCGCACCGGATCGCGCACAAACCAAGCTGCACGACCGGTTGCACAGGATCTGCGTGGCAACGTCGATGGATTCTTGGAGATGCGACATCAAGAGTAGTCGTGCGCGGTATGGAGGTCATTGTGGAGCGCGTGGTCGTAGACGTGGCTGAACATCGCGCGTGTGCGCAGGAGGAAGTTACCCGATTTGTACAAGTAGACGCAGAGCGCTTGAATGAGGCCCGAGGTGGTGCCCTGGGTGGCAAGCCGCATGCTCGGTTTTGTTTCCGAGACATCCGCCGCGGCTTCAAGCGCTTGCACAACAGCGTCCGGCTATGATATATACTTCAGTTCCCGAGAAAGCGGAAAAGAACGGAGCGCAAACCTTTGAGTATATGTGTTCTAGTCTGCGCATAAAAACGCAGCCCAGCGGCTCGTTCTGGTTAGTATTTCCGTGAAATGCCCGGGCACGCCAGATAGTGCAGCAGAGCACTTTCTTGTCTTTATCCGGTCCGTGTCTTCCGTTCCGTGAGGGTCAATGTTCTGCAGATTCTTTATGAGCCTAGGGGGTCGACGAAGCTGATCACCTGCCGCGGATGCAGACAGTGCGGCCCTTTTCATCGGGGTCGACTGGAGTGCGCTCCTCAAGTTCGTCGTAAGTCTTCAGTGATCTTCTAGACAAAAGAGGCAAGGTTGGACGCGACAATGGCGATAAGTCGGTCGACCTCACGCTGTGCGGATAGGCAGAGCTCAATCGGCATGTGCTTCGCGACTGAGGAGTTGTAGTCGAAACGCGAGGAGACGAGGGCGAGCAGCAGCTGGTACACCGTGGCCGCCGCCTCGAATAGCTTTGCCGGAATCCGGATCTGCTCCGCGCGGTAGGTGTTCTGAAAGAGTTTCATGAGGAAAGCCCCTTTGATGCACTGCGAGCACACACCTTTTCCCCTGGGGCTTCCTACAAGTTTCTTGAGGATCCCTTCCGACGAAAACAACATCGCCTTGCTGCCTTTTCCCATTTTGAAGTCGCTGCCCTTGCCCTCGTCACTGATGGCAGGAATGGGAATGGGCCTTGGACTACCTGCGGCGTGAGGAGCATCCCGGAAGTCAACGCAAGAAAGAGCGGATGCCGGACATGGTTGCGAGTGAGCGAGTGATGCGACTCATGCGAGCTGATGCGAGTCGGGAATCAAAAATTTGTTTGGTTGCGCAAACAAAGCTTCAATTTTACCCGCCCCGCACGCGAAAGATGCTGCTCGAGCCAGGTGCGTCTCACCTCTTTTTCCCCCTATAATTTACTTATTTATTTTATTTTACTATTAGTTCCGGATCCTCGGGGTGCCCTTCTCGGTGACGACATCAACGACGCTTGGTGCGGGCGCTGGAAGATGTGATTCTTCTCGTACGCCAACACGCTGAAAGGCCAGAGTGGTGAAGATGAAGCCCAAGGATCGGAAAAAGCGGGACGCGATAGGACGCGATGGGGCACCCTGTAACTCTCCTTTGGATTCAAATTCCGCCCCCCGCCAAAAAACGCGTGCAGGCACCATCCATACCGGACCCCGCGCCACCCACGCCATCCGTGCCAGCGGAGAAAACACAAACACCAACGCAAACACCAATGGACGCGACGCCACTTAATTTGTCGTATACCTGCGCCGAGCAGGGATCAGAGCAGCGGAGACACTGCAAGAATGTGAACACCTCGCCCTTCATGCGACCAGCCAGCCCCGCTAGGAAATACAAGAAAGAAGACGGCGGCGAAGGGCCAGGCGGAACGCGCTCGTCCGAGAAGCGGAGACCAACGTCTCGCTATGACGTGACCAGACAGCCCGCCCCGCCTCACCTCAACGCGGTCAAGACAACGCCGAAACGCAAAGCGGCGGAACATGGAGCACTGTTATATCCCGAGCCAAAAGGGGAAAGAGAGACCTCCGGGATCTCCGGATGTGGACGCAAGTCCGGAGCATCCGGAAGAAGACCGGAGGTTCTCCTGTCGGCTGTTCTCGCAACACCACAGCTCGGAAGGGTGAGCGAACTGTCTGACTATCGAGCCGAGACTAGACGGAGGAAAAATGGGAATAGAAGACTCCGGAGGCAACCACGTGACCCCGGACGGAGCCGGACAGGTACCGGAAGGGGTGCAGAGTGATCCGGAGGATGCCGGAAGCAACCGGAGGAAAGCTGATGGAAGCGGACAGGCTCCGTTGGAGCCCAACACAATGTAACAGACTTTGCGGAAGCGGTAGACGTCCCGGACGGGACCCGAGTGACCGGAAGCGGTCCGGAAGGAGTGCGTGGGAACCGGGGCTGATCTGTGACAGTGCAGGAGACTCGGAGGATGCCCGGAAGGGAACAGGAGAGGCACCCGATGAAGTAGAAGGGATTTGGCCAGAAACCGGAAAGGGCCTAAGCCAGGAACCGGACGACTGGAGCGAAGAATAACAAAGACAAACAAGATCCGGAGGTGTCGAGAAGACACCGGGATGAGGATGGAAGTAAAGGAAGACTCAGTCCATGAAGGAAGCCATGGAATAACGTTAATTTTCCAGATAGAGTACAGAATGTAATCTACTGGGATTATATAGATAAGTCCTCTATTGTAATACCCAAAATGGATAAGTCAGAAGACTCGGGGACGTAACAATAAGTAGTGTACCAAAAAAGGAAATGCATGGGAAAGATTAGTAAGAGACAATAAGGAAGAAGACGGATAAAAGGGAAACACGTAGTAATATAATATGACGCAAACCCGCTTGGCAGCGGACACAGGGACAACCGTGGGAAACGTCCGGAGGGCCGGAGGCCCGATCGGTTCGGAACGGAACCGGAGGCGCAGCCACGGAAACGAGCTGAGAGGGTTGGAGTTGGTGAAGCGTTCGAATGGATGGCCAACTGATCCACTGCGGGAAAGGGCCGGAGGTCCGGCGGCCGGAGCTGGACCGGAGGCGTGGGAACAAGTCCTCGCAAGGCCTGCAAGCATGTGAATGTGTCCGGAAGAAACCAGGAGGAATGCGGAGGTGGAAAGGACTGTAAGGACAATGCGGAAATAACCGATTGGTCAGGGAAGGCTGAATAAAGGATGAGCTTCGTAATCAATCTAAGTGGGGATT
This sequence comes from Mycena galericulata, assembly GCA_029289565.1. Classification (NCBI taxonomy): domain Eukaryota; kingdom Fungi; phylum Basidiomycota; class Agaricomycetes; order Agaricales; family Mycenaceae; genus Mycena; species Mycena galericulata. The sequence goes on from JARKIA010000352.1 coordinate 135,514, forward strand.
GACCGGAGGGCTCCGAGAGGCAGGAGGCCGGAAGGAGTCCGGAAGCGTGGGAACATTCCCGGAGAATGGACAAGCCAGGCCGGAGGGACTCGAAGGATCGGAAGGCATGATAATTGAGCTTGAGGAGTCCACGAGGAGCGGAGGCCGGAGTGGCTGTGCCGGAGATGCCGGAAATGGAAGGGAATGGAATGGCGGATATGCCTGAAGATGCGGAAGGTGGAAATGAGCAGAATGGCTATGGGGGAAATGACAAATGGTCCCGGAAGCCCGGAGGGTCGTAAGAAAGGAGTGGCTATGATGGGCTTAGTAATCATTTGAAATGAGATGTCACCGGAAGTGATGGTGACCTCCGGGAAGCTCCGGACAAACCGGAGCTGCGAAGAAAGTGTCGGAATGTGCATGGATATAACAGTATCCCCCCTTTACGTTCCTTGCCCTCAAGGGACATAGGAAGATATGAGGGACTGCTGGAAGGGTTGTGGAGGAGGCAGAAGGCGCCAGCAGAGGGTTGTAAAAGTAGACCGGAGAAAAAACCGGAGGTCCGGAGGGTCCGGAGGGGACACCAGAGGATGTCGGAAAAGTGCCAGAGGGAGTGGCAGAAGGGAAGACATGATTCCGGAGCGAAAGACCGGAGGCGTTATGGGGTAAGGGAATGGAAGGGCAGAGAGCGCCAGTTATGGAAACGGAATAAAACCGGAAGAATCCGGAGGTTTGGCAGGACCGAGGAAGGATGAAGGATGTAGAAAAAATACCAGAGGATTCTGGCGGGATGAAAGACATCATTCCAGACCGGAGAACCGGAATTTCACCAGAGGCCGGAAGACGTCCAAGGGATGCCGGAAGGACGGCAGGGACCGGAGGGAAGTGGTCCGGAGGATCTATAGGAAACCATCCATCAAGGAGTGGAAGCGGTGAGAAATATCCTATAGGGACAATGACCTATCTGACGCTAGACAAACTAGCTGCCTTTGTCAAAGTCTCGTACAGGCCAAAGGTTGACCTAAGCACGTGATCAGGACGCGGAAAACCGGGCCGGGGGTTCCGGAGCATCCGGAGCGCAAGGGGAAGTCGGAGGACGGCAAGACCACATGGAAGAAAACTCGCAGAGAAGAGTTTTGTAACGACTCCAAAAAATACAGAGAACTGAAAGGTGCCGGAATGAAGAGTCCGGGACCGGGATGCACCGGAACCAAGGCCGGAGCGATAGTGACGAGGGTATATGGAAAGGAGAGTGATGATCCACTCGGACAAAACCGGAGGGAGAGGGAGAAAGGGTGGACCGCACCACAAGCCAGGAGATGTCGAAGAAATTGATACCGGAGGTTTTAGGGCCGGAGGTACCGGACGAAGACCGGAACATCAGATGGCAAGAAGTGGTGAGATCTCGGAAGGTTCCGAAAAAAAATTCCGGAGGAGGTGCGGGGTCACCTGGGCGGAACCGGGGGAAGCCGGAAAGTTGTTCCGATGGAAACAACAAGGAAGGATGAGTAAAAATTCGGAATAGAATCCATGGATGGAGCCGGAGGGCTCCAGAGTGCTCCAGAAGTCCAAAGAGTCCTGATGAAGTGCCAAAGGCCGGACGAAGGACCGGAGGTGTCCGGAGGCGACCGGAGCAATCGGAGGAAGATATAAATGTTGTAGTTGAACTGGGGACGACAAGGAAAGAATGGAGAAAATCCGGAATAAAATCCGCAGGAGGAGCCGGAGGGCTCCAGGGGGAGGAGGATCACCCATGTAAGGATGACCAGACGAGCCATAGAGAGCCATCCGTCAAGGATTGGAAAGGGGTGAAACACTCTACAGGGACAATGGCCTATCCGATGCTGGTTAAACCAGTCACCTTTGCCAAAGTCGCGTACAGGTCAAAAGTTGACCTAAGCACATGACCAAGGGCAGAATCCGGAAGGGCCCGGAACAACCGGAGCGCGAGATGCCGGAGTGCAAGATGCCGGAAAGGCAACGATGGTCACATGGAAGAAAACCCGCTGAGAAGAGTTTTGTAAGGGCTCCAAAAAAATACAGAGAGCTAAAAGGTGCCGGAACGAAATCGCCGGGACCGGGATGATCCGGAGCCAGGCCGGAGCAATGTGGGTGAGGGTATAGCAAGGAGAGTGTTGATCCTGTCGGACGAAACCGGAGGAGTAGGAAGAAGGGAGGACCACACCAAAGATCCAGGGGATGTCGGAAAATGATTCCGGAGGTTCCGGGACCCGACTGATCGGATGCTGATCGGATCACAGAACGGTGGATTTTGGAAAAAGTCTGGAAAAACTTCCTGAGGAAGCGCAGAGGCTCCCGGGAGGAACCAGGAGGAGCGGGAATGTCGTTCCTGAGCTGGAAACAATAGGGAAGGAGGAGGAAAATATCGGAATGGAATCCGGAGATGGAGCTGGAGAGCTCCGGAGGACCGTAGAGAACCATCCGTCAAGGAGTGGAAGTGTTGAAATACTCTACGGGCACAATGGCCTATCCGATGCTGGGTAAACCAGTCACCTTTGCCAAAGTTGCGTACAGGTCAAAGGTTGACCTAAGCACATGACCAAAGGCAGGATCCGGGAGGGTCCGGGACAACCGGAACACGAGATGCCGGAGGTACCGGAGGCGTGGGAACATTCCTCGCAATACCTGGAAGCACACGGAGGTGCCCCGAAGAAGTGCGGAGGGGTGGAACATTTCCAGGGAGTCCTTGGAAGAAGAACAGATGACAACAGAATCCATCGTGGGAAAGGGCCGGAGGGCCGGAGGCCGGAACGGACCCAGATGGAAGAACATGATGGAGCTGGTAATGTTCCGTAAAGGGAGGACTGGACCGGAGCAGGGTGGCTGTGTCGGAGAGTGGTGGAATGGCTGACGGGAGGCCCGCATGAAAAGGCGGAAGGAAGCGAACCAAATGGCGGAGTGATCCAGTGCGGGAGATAGCCGGAGGTGAGCGGGAGGCCAAATCGGGATGGAGCGAAAACTCCGGAGGTGGCTGGGAAGAAATCCACACGTCCGAACGGAAGTCCGGAGGGATGGGCATAGAAGCCCCAAGATATCCATTAAAGGATCTGGACCTGGTGAAGATGTCGAAAGGACTTTGGCGAAGGCACACCGGAGAGACCGGAGCGACCGGATAGGTTCCGGGGTGCCCTTCCGTAACCGGAAAGCCAACACGGGATCAGACTAAATGCCTGAAGGGTGTGCGCACGGAATCGGAGATGACGGAGGAATGGATGTGGTTACTAAGCTCCAACCGGTCAGCTCAACGGAGCGAGGGTGGTGGAGTAGTGGATATCCGAAGACCTGCGAAATTTTAAGATTCAAGATGACAAAATTTCCGAACCAAGTTAAATTGAGTTAAACGAGGTTGGACAACACCAGGGATGGGTTCCGGGATGACCGGAAGAGGCCGGACAGAAGGCCGAGGAGAGCAAAATTCCGGAATGGACCGGAGAGCTCGGGGCGATAGGCCCAAGACATGATGTGACTCCGGAGAGGGATGGAATTGAACTCGGAAAATCCGGAGTTTCCAAAAAGCCTCTATGCTGAAATGGCAAACCGGAGGACATGGGGTCGTGAAGGATGACGTAAGCACGAGCCGGAAGGCTTCCGGGACAAAAACGGAAGTGGTGATCAAATGCGGAAATGACCGGAGGGAATCCGACTGCGTGTGGAGGGCATAACAAGAGTCCGGGGTGGTGCTGAAGCGGAAGCCAGGATGTTCCGGAGGTTCCGAAAACCGGGCTGCTGACTAAGCACCAAGACTCGGAGGGCATGAGTGTCGTTAAGAGGACCAGAATTACGCCGGAGGAAACCGGAGCCTTGCAGGAGGGACATGAGGGTCATGGGTGTAGTCCAGAAGGGTACCAGGGCAAGACCGTGAGAACCGGAACTCCGGACGGGACGTAAGGTCATGATGGAAGGAATGTCGTGAGCATGAGCCGGAAGGCATCCAGTGCAATACTGGAACACCCCGGAGCTCCGGAGGGAAGTGGTGATACAGCCAGAGGGAAAATCCCAGAGTAGTCCGGAATGGTTCCGGCTGCCACAACAGGGCATGATGAGAGTCCAGGGAGGTGCCAGAGTGGAAATGAAACTATCCGGAAGTTCCGGCAGCCTGATTGCTGACTAAGCACTGGAAACTCGGAGGACCGGAGCTCAGCCGGAAGGCATGAAGAGAGTCGTGAAGGTAATCCGGAATGGTACTGGGATGGAACCCAGAAAACCGGGATGTCCAAAAGGAGTGTGAGGTCGTGATGAAAGGAATGGAAGTGCAAAGCACAGCGGGAGGAGGACAACACTGCAGGTGGGATGATCGCAGCATGCAGATAGTCCAGACAGGGGATCTGGAAAATACTGTTATATCCCGAGCCAAAAGGGGAAAGAGAGACCTCCGGGATCTCCGGATGTGGACGCAAGTCCGGAGCATCCGGAAGAAGACCGGAGGTTCTCCTGTCGGCTGTTCTCGCAACACCACAGCTCGGAAGGGTGAGCGAACTGTCTGACTATCGAGCCGAGACTAGACGGAGGAAAAATGGGAATAGAAGACTCCGGAGGCAACCACGTGACCCCGGACGGAGCCGGACAGGTACCGGAAGGGGTGCAGAGTGATCCGGAGGATGCCGGAAGCAACCGGAGGAAAGCTGATGGAAGCGGACAGGCTCCGTTGGAGCCCAACACAATGTAACAGACTTTGCGGAAGCGGTAGACGTCCCGGACGGGACCCGAGTGACCGGAAGCGGTCCGGAAGGAGTGCGTGGGAACCGGGGCTGATCTGTGACAGTGCAGGAGACTCGGAGGATGCCCGGAAGGGAACAGGAGAGGCACCCGATGAAGTAGAAGGGATTTGGCCAGAAACCGGAAAGGGCCTAAGCCAGGAACCGGACGACTGGAGCGAAGAATAACAAAGACAAACAAGATCCGGAGGTGTCGAGAAGACACCGGGATGAGGATGGAAGTAAAGGAAGACTCAGTCCATGAAGGAAGCCATGGAATAACGTTAATTTTCCAGATAGAGTACAGAATGTAATCTACTGGGATTATATAGATAAGTCCTCTATTGTAATACCCAAAATGGATAAGTCAGAAGACTCGGGGACGTAACAATAAGTAGTGTACCAAAAAAGGAAATGCATGGGAAAGATTAGTAAGAGACAATAAGGAAGAAGACGGATAAAAGGGAAACACGTAGTAATATAATATGACGCAAACCCGCTTGGCAGCGGACACAGGGACAACCGTGGGAAACGTCCGGAGGGCCGGAGGCCCGATCGGTTCGGAACGGAACCGGAGGCGCAGCCACGGAAACGAGCTGAGAGGGTTGGAGTTGGTGAAGCGTTCGAATGGATGGCCAACTGATCCACTGCGGGAAAGGGCCGGAGGTCCGGCGGCCGGAGCTGGACCGGAGGCGTGGGAACAAGTCCTCGCAAGGCCTGCAAGCATGTGAATGTGTCCGGAAGAAACCAGGAGGAATGCGGAGGTGGAAAGGACTGTAAGGACAATGCGGAAATAACCGATTGGTCAGGGAAGGCTGAATAAAGGATGAGCTTCGTAATCAATCTAAGTGGGGATTGACCGGAGGGCTCCGAGAGGCAGGAGGCCGGAAGGAGTCCGGAAGCGTGGGAACATTCCCGGAGAATGGACAAGCCAGGCCGGAGGGACTCGAAGGATCGGAAGGCATGATAATTGAGCTTGAGGAGTCCACGAGGAGCGGAGGCCGGAGTGGCTGTGCCGGAGATGCCGGAAATGGAAGGGAATGGAATGGCGGATATGCCTGAAGATGCGGAAGGTGGAAATGAGCAGAATGGCTATGGGGGAAATGACAAATGGTCCCGGAAGCCCGGAGGGTCGTAAGAAAGGAGTGGCTATGATGGGCTTAGTAATCATTTGAAATGAGATGTCACCGGAAGTGATGGTGACCTCCGGGAAGCTCCGGACAAACCGGAGCTGCGAAGAAAGTGTCGGAATGTGCATGGATATAACAAGCACGCACAATCTTCCATCGCCCACCACCCACCACCCCTCACGCGCCCGTCCCAAAAAAAGGCCGAAAGCCTCCACGTGCGAGTCGTTGCGTACCTACATCCACCGTGTGCAGGAGAAACCCAGCATGGACACGAGACTCCTGGGAAGAGGCTGGTAAAGAAACTAAGTCAAACGGGACGCACCTTTGCGGAAATTCGGACTGAATGGCTCTTGGTGGGGCGCACGCGATGACCTCGGCGGTGCATAATAGCTCAACGAGTTCGTCCCTGCTCCTTGTCATGACGAATTCATTGGGGTAGTGGACCGATTTGAATAGGCGGCACCCTCTAACTCACCAAGAATAAGAAAAAACTTTAAGAAGAAGATAATCAGTGTGAGCTATACGCGATGTAGCTGCAGCACACCTGTTTTACATCCACAACGAAAAGACCACCTTCCTGGCGTCCTCGTGCAATATACTACACGCGCTGTACTTGACGTCCTCGATTCGACTCGACTCGCTCACGCGCACACAGCAGAAATTTGTACAGCGCCTTGGTCAGTCCGTATTGAACCGCATTTTATATATGGACGAACCAGGAAAACCTGCACAATTTTATGAGCACAAGAAATAGATTGAAGGGGGCAGTGCCTGGGGCATGGATGAGGGTCGCCGATCCTGCAGATAACCGGCATGAGCGAGGTGCTCCACCTTCATGCAGAGGATAGGGAGGATGAGGAGTTTCCAAAGTAGGCATTGGTGATTTGGATGGCTTGGTAGTGGGTTGGCGGCAAGTTGGCGGTGAGGATAGTCGATTTGTTTGCACAGCCAAATAAATCTTTGATTCCCGACTCGCATCACTCGCATCACTTGCGAGTCGCAACCATGTCCTTTCTTTCTTGCATTGACTTTCTGATCCACATCCACATCTTCAACTTGGTTACCCGGCTCCACATTGGTTTCAAATACCAGTCGACACGGTCCTGGTCCCGGCGCCGTGACACTTCGGGGCCCGTTGTTCTTGAGTTGTTCTTGAGGAATCTCCGCTAATTTATCCAGCCAAATCTGTTGTTATTAAGGGAGTCAGTCAGCGTAAAGTCTGACAAGATGAATGGATACCCCGGTCATGAAGGAATTTGCAAGCGTCTCCGAATCCGCAGTAGCCCGTTTCTACGCATTCTGGCGGGATCTCCACGTCGTCTTCCCCAGCATCTGCCCGCTCCTTCCGCCAACGCTTCACGAGCAACTCCTCAGCCTCGTCTCCACCCCATGATATCCAGCTCTGCGTTTACATGAGAGCCGGCCGTCTATTTTTGGCATCCTTTTCGATTGCGTCTGATCGTCACATCCGTCGCTTTGGGATGGTGTGCTTGATGCCCGCGCTAAGGAGATTGGCAAGCGCTTTTCGGGAAGGAAGGACAACTGCCAGTGCTGATTTCGAGGACGAGGCCACGGAGGCCTAGGCCTCGTTCCCCGAGCGCGAATGGGATCGTTTGCGGCTGGTTTGAGGGCGCGACTTGCCCGAGCCCTTGTTGAAGAAAGGGACCTCAAAACCCGGACCCGTGGACGCCATCGTGGTTTACCGGTTTTGAGCCCAAGCAGCGATCGATCTCCAAAAGGGGAAGGTGGGTTTCCCCGAAGAATAATGTCTCAATCTGCCTGAATCTGCCTGCGAGGCATTCCAATTTTCATTCGCGCAAACTCTACTGTAGAAGGTCCTCTTTTGTGCGTTTCCGAGAGATCTTTAATCCGGATATCGAGCGCTAGCGCTGAAAATGACGAAGACGCTTTTCTTGGCTATTGTCTCTATATCTGCTAGACTCCTTCATCGCCGTTTCCTCGTTCTACACCCTGATATCCGAAAATCCCGGGGCTCCTGCCAGGCTAGTACTTGCTGGGGATTCTGAACTCAGCCGTTACCTGGGCCATCTGGCCGCATGAATTCCTTCTTGAGTGGTTTGCCTACTCATCCTGCTCCTTTTTTTCGAGACCACGCACCATCTCCCTTTCCGTAGATGCGAGTTTTCGCGAGTTGATGCGAGATTGCGCACTCACCAAAATTATGGTATAGGCATCCGGTCGGCCATGCAGTTAGTAAATCTCCGAGCAGATATCCAAGGGAAACTAACACACGGCAAGTAGTTCGGGGGAGAGCTCTCCGCGTATCCAAGTCGGACAGGGCCCGAGCCAGGAATGCCGCTGGATAATATTCAGAATGGGAAAAAAGGGATACAGTGAGATTAAAGACTAAAAATGCATTCGAAGGCCCTGAAAGTGGGTATCTGTGGATACAAGGGAACTATTAGAAAGTGGAATAGAGCAGAAGGCCTAGGAAGAGATCTGACCTTGGCACTCCGAAATTCGTGTGATCTGATTTGAAATTGAGCAGCGGTTTTTGTTCGCACTGGGCTTGCAGAATCTGTTGAATCGGATCGGACTTAGTAAAGAATGAGAGTGGAAGAAGGGAAAATCTTACCTTTCGGCCGATAGCTTCCCGCACGAAACGGGCGAAGACACGAGAGATCTTGAAGAGAAAAAAATATGTCAGCCTATCCAAGGAGATATCCAACAAGTAAAGCGTTCACATACCTTCAATAGACTAAGCCATCAAAATCGGGACACCGGATCGAGAGAGGCCGAGGCAACGCCGCTGCGTATCTTCGTGTTTGGATTCGCGGGCTCAGATTCGTCGCTGTGTATTCCCGCGATGGGGCACCTGATTGTCAAGGCGCAGGAGCGACGTCTTGAGGCTTTCAGGCTGACGCACGAGCTGTTTGATTTAAGAGGTTCTGCCATAACAAAAGTCGGGCCTGTCCGTAATGGAGATAAAAGAAAAGATAGGACTGAAACTTACCTTATTCATTTCTTGTGACGCGTCAGCTAGGGAATTAGACGTCCAAGAATCGAGCCAGAGCATCGATATGGAGATGGAGAGGACGTACATGGTGGCATGTAGGAAAGAACTGGCGGAGGAATCACTAGCCTCGCGAATATAATATGCAAGTCTCTGCGTTGACTCGAGTCCAAGTAATCAAGGACATACCTTCACGAATACCAAGATAATGTGAATGGCTAAGAACAACTCAAACAGGAATACTTCGAAGTCTTAAGAGTTCAACGACATCGGAGGATAACCGTTCCGTTCTCCGCAATTCGGGCCTCCCACACAAGTTTTGAGCTTCGGCAGGGGCGCACACCACGCAACCTCGAGCTCACGCCATCCCGACGTCATTCTTGGAAAATTCCCGAGGACTCGGAGGCGTTCATTTCATGAAATCGCCAAAGTGTTGCGCACCTTCGAGTTTTTGGGAGCAAGTGCAGCGCGAAGGTGAGCACCACCCACAGTGGAGACAGGGTGGATGGAAAGAGCATGCTGGGAAGCCGACTGTCCCCGCGACGTACATGTTGATCGATGAGTGCGGCGTCCAGCTTGAGAATGTTGGGTTTGACGAATGTTCCTCATCGCACAGTGGATATCGGGGAGAGATTGTCAATGAACCCGGACGAAGCATCTGCGGAATCCGGCAACGATAGCGCCGTCGTTGGTAATAACGGATCCCGGGCCGAATGCGCCAGTCGTGGCGCGTCCGGCTTACCTCCACCTCGTCGCTCTAAACACAGTACTAACCGACCAGCCCTGCAACCAAATAGCGCGGCTCATGAATCTAATTCAACGAAGTCAGTAACTAGTAGTGGATGATTAAATAGAAATTGGGACGACCCAGACTCGTGACTCGAGTCAACAGCCTTTTGAAGGCCACGCGCGTCCATCTGATTAGAGTCAGTCTGGGTTGAAGGACATGGGAGGGCGACGTACATTAGAGGAAATCAATTGAGAAAATGTCAGCGTTGGTGAAACGTACCGTCAATTTTGAATTCCCCCGATCGTTTCTCGCGTATGTACCACGTAACGCGTCGTCCTCCATCCGCGTGCCGCGTTGACTCATGCTCACCAGAATCTCACTCGTGCACGCTGGCAATGACCACAGAGTCCAGACGCCAGAGGTACAGTCTCAGATCGGGTTGAACGCTCGCATTTGTCCCGAGTCGTGTCGCAGATTGTGAGTGGAAAGCCAGGGAAGATATCAAATATGTTTGAAGTTCGCATACCTTCGAGCCTCCTCGCGGACGCGCCGATTCCCGAGGCGGAGACGCCAAACGAACCAGTCGATATGTAAGTATATGGATCCAAAGGAAGTCGGGTAAATCGGAAGAAAGCCGCAAACTTGATTGGCCCCGCGAGTGCACTGAGATGTGAACTTGTTAAATTATGGCGATTTTCGGCGGAGTTCATTCAGAGAAAGTATTGTCCACATTTTGGGACTTGGAGGTCCAGAATTGCACAAAATCTTTGCACGGAGGTACCACGGACGGTCCACGGTGACGGTCCGGGTAGGGCACGCCCGTGGAAGAAACACGTGACTGATGGTCCACGCTTTTTCCTCCGCGGGTCGCACGTGATGCCAGCTTTTTTTTTTTTTTTTTTTTTTTTTTTTTTGTATCTGCATTTCTATACCGCAACAAGTACACGAACTACTAAGACGCGGTGCCCCACGAGGGAGCAATATAAATATGTAAAGGTATGTGTATGTGGATCAGCCGGTGTTGGTATAGTGTAGTTGTGAAGGGGAGGGTGGAAGGTATGGATCGCGGATTTAGTGGCCGTAGCATAAAATCATAGCACATAACACATAAAAGAAAAACACCTGGCCGGCCAGGGGTTAGTTACCTCCAGAGGGCCGCCCGCCGTTTGTTGCCCGTGGTCTGTAGCGTGTAGCCCGACAGTGCGATCCGAACAGAAAGATACCCTCGCGCATGAAGCGGCGAGCATCTACCTCCTCGATGAAGTCGACCCGGACGGTCACTTCCTCCTGCGGAACGCTGTCCCGTCCATGCAAGAACCGCACGTTCCCGATGCGGTACTGCGTTCCTGGGAGCTGGTTGCGCTTCGCGACTTCCCGGACAAAGTCGCGAGAGGTCGGCAACACCCCCGGCCGCATCAAGGGCACTCGGTGGAAGACCACCTTGTGCCATGGGTCCGCCGGGTAGAATGGTGGCTCGGTGGCGTCAACAACCCCGAGGAGCGGCGCCAAGGCCTTCCAAATCAGCGCATGATGGGCCGCGAGGGCCTGTGCAGAACATGCCGGCGCTGATGCGTGGAGGACCAGGTTTCCGTTCCGCGAGGTGGAGACGGCGCTAACCGCCAGCCGACCGTCAAGGGCGTCGTTGATGGCCCTGCACAACGAGTCAGGATGGGGCTTTTTCGTGGGACGGCTGCCAGCGAGGTCAACGACCAGCCGTGTCGAAGGCGCTGTGCGTTGGCGGGGCTTGGCCGCAGTCCGGTTGGGCGCCGAGGTCGGGCGCTTCGGCTTGGAGGCTCGTGGGGCTTGCAGTGGGGCCCGTTCGTGTTGAGCCTTGACGGCTTCAGCGAAGGTGGTGGGGCTTTGTTGGCTGTTTTTGGTCGTGCCTAACGTGATGCCAGCAAACAGTCCTCCTCCAAGCGGCAAGCCAACTCCAAGCCCCCGCGCGTTTCCCAAACGCGCGACTTTCCATGGCTGGTAAGTGGCACACACTTTCCTTCCTTGGGCACTGCGTCTGCGTGCAGAGATCCGCCCCTGGAACTTGAATCGAAACGCAGCGCCCTTTTTCATTTTTTCCACCTCTATCGGAGTCTATGCCAAGCAACCGACGCGTTAACTCAGGCCGTTGTACTCTCCCTGCACTCCGGGGCTACGACGCCTCGACATCCCGCCAGAAGAACTCGCCAGAAGAACTCGAGGCCGCACTCTCGCTGACACCTGCGCCACCCTTGCCGCCCTCGTCGCCTTCCTGCCAACTACCACAGCGTTAAGCACAAGCGCCGCCGACGGCGTGGACGAATGAATCTGTAGCGGGTTTGTCCTCGCGCCGCTCGGCGCCCGGCCCACACCCGCCGCACGGCCACCGTCAGCGCAACGCTGACGTTACCGCTGCTGGGAGCGAAAGGTTCTTCGCTCCACCCCGCCAAAACGGATTTCCGCCCCATCCACAGCATTCTGCGGCTGGGCACAAAATACTGCATCGAACCCCTCCGCCAGGGCGCACTCGAGCACCTCTCGACCCGTGCCCACTTCGCGCGCGCCGACTGGGTTGCGCCCCACTGCCGCCCTTCTGCACCTCACCTCCCTCGCGGGCCTCGTGCGCGTGCACGATCTGCTGGTGGCGTGGCGCGAGGGTCGCGCCCGCCGTGCAGGTCCACTTCTGCGAGGCGCCGGTCCATTCCCCTCTGCGCACATGGGCGGGCAGGGGCATCGGCAACCGGCGTGGATGGCGCACGAGGCGTGCATGCGTGTCTGCTGGAGAGTGGGGTCCACGAGGTCACGGGCGAGCGCGTCGTGTTCGGCGTCGATGGGATCGTGCGCGGGCGTTGGAATCTCGTGCATTTCTCTCTCTCTCCTCCATTCATTCCCGCTGATAAGCCGTGTAATCAAGTACACAGGAATTGCGCATTTTGCATATTTCTAGTAGTCAAACACGCGTTCTCTATATACAAGAGGCTTTCGGGAGCTCCGAACGAGTAGCCTACAAGTCTATTAGCACTGTCGAGACAATGTGGAAGACCCTATGGCGGTACCTTCACAAATGGGGCCAAGATCGGGCTTATTGCATGGTCGAGACGGACTTCGTGACAGAGAAACCAAGTCATCAGAAGGCTTGAGGCTGTTTGCTAGGACACATACCAAGGAGAAGGGAAGGAAATTCATAATACCACGCACAGGCGAACCGAAGTCGCTCAGAAATGATTGACAAGACCAAAGTTGCA
>JARKIA010000353.1:0-147724 GCA_029289565.1 Mycena galericulata
TGCGAGTGGGTACCGAAGCCAGTGCGAGGGGCGACACGGTCCTCGTTTATGACGCGGAGAGCACCGAACTGGGAGTGGTTGTTGTCTTGATACCTAGATACAGGCGCGTTGGAGGTTGTTATACGCGAGGGAATAGAACGACGTACGATGCAAAAGAAAATGTGTGGAACGTCTTGAGCCAGTCGTGGTCCGCATGGCCACGCTCCTGGCTCGGACGGGTACTATTTAATGCCCATGTTACTGTTTATAACTGCTGAAGAAGATGCCTGTCGAGATAGAAGCTGCGCGCGGCGGAGGTTCGAGTTTGCGAGCTTGAGGAGAGATGACAGTGTGTCTTGTAAGGATGGAGGGAGTGCAATGAGATTGAAGTAGAAAGCGAGGCTTATATAGACGGGCAGAAGAGAGATGAGAAGGTAAAGGCTGGATTTAGGGAGCATGACGGAGCCATCTTATTATTAAGTCTTATATGAGCGCGCCTTTGATATGGTCAGCGATCACGAGCTATCACGAGGATTGCCTTTTTCGGCATCAACGCCTCCACGCCCGTTCGGGAAATTGGCAATAATGAGGTCTGTTAGTCATCTAGCTCGCTCAGAAAGTGCTGCAGACACTCGCGGTCCCATATATGGCTTTCTACGACCCACCGGAGCTTGAATTATAACGAGAAACTGTTGACCACTCGGCGGTTGCTCAGTCATTGTTCTAACAGGATCCTCGATGTTCGACCGCTGTCCGGAAAGAAATGACCGACCATCGTGTCACAGTATAGAGTTCAGTTTATGCTAGGTGGTGCGAGGACGGATTCACGTAGGACATCTCGAAAGACGGAATCTGGATGATCATCGTTTGTATTTGCAAGAAATTGTTCGGTTCAACTACAAGAAAGTCATCTAGACTATAGTTTAAAGAGAATCAATGCCATTCGTGTTCTCCCCCATGATCTGCGGCACAATTTAGATCCGGTGAACCGAGCTTTGAAGATACGCACCCAGGGAAGATCTGCCGATGCGTATTTCCTAGGCGGCCGCTCTCAGGCGGAGGCCTTTTTCACATCTTCACCAGTTTCCAGCCGGATAATCACTCCCAATTCGAAGTTGTTGACCTAGAACTGTTAATATTTTTGGAGCGAACGGAGTAAAAATTGACGAACATTCAAAACAGGTGACGACGGAGAGCCAGTTAGATTACCCCACGCGGCAGCTGTGAAGTTGTGGGAACCAACATACATCCATCCAGAGGGAGTGGGCTCTTTATCGGCGTCTCGTTTCTTCGAGAAGGAGCCAATGATCATCTGCGCATACACTTAGTTTAGTTGCGGAATAAACAGCATAGAAAAGCGATTCACCTTTGTATGCATCAACACCCGTCCTGCCTGGCTTTTCGAGTCGTGGAACGCCGCTCGCTGAAAGGTCTTCACCAAGACAGAAATACTCGCCCTTTGCTTTAAATTTTCCAAAGCCGGCTCCACATTCGTCGCCTTCAACACACTTTCGAGGACCCGCCGTAAAACTCTCCTCGGGTTTAGTGTTACTGGTTATATGCTTTAATTTTCCGGTAGAGGGATTGGTGCCAAGGACGTGCGACAGTGAATTCAAAGCGACATCTTGGATGAATACATGCTAGAAAAATATATTGGCTGGTCAAGCGATATAATGGAAGCCAAGCTCACGTTCTCTAAATGGCTCCAATCGAGTAGGATAAGATTCGCCGTACTGATCACGGCTCGAAGACGCCCATATTTATAGAAGAGCAGCATATACTGACCATCCCAAAGCAAAATAAGTATGCCGATAAAGCTGCCGCAGACCTTCATATGCATACAACCGCCATGCCCAAGCTTCGGACACGTCTGTACCCAGTCCCGGTGGTGAGGCTGGGGTAAACGGGCCGGTTTCCTCGCTTTGAGTCCCCGCTACAAAAATTACAGGGACAGTGAAATCGAAGTGGGACCCCAGCCATTGAGGAGAGGCGCCGAATGAGGATAGTATAGCGAGCGTGAGATCAGAGATCGAAGAGGGTCCAACAATGTGCTCGAGGCGGATCGTCTCTCGTCCATCGGCACGGGGATTTGCATGCAAAGTTGCGGTTGGGAAAAAGGCACCGTCGTAGAACTTTCTTGATGCGAGCGGCGTTCTGGAGGTGGATGCTGGGTTCATGAGATCGTCGTATTTGAGACACGCTGACGTTTATATACTCCAGGAGGTTCCTCGTCTTGTAACATGCGTTTCCGCCGTGCAAGGCGTTCCGCTTCCATCTGAGCACGACCTAGAAGGGATCCGAGCGGACCACTCTGAATCGACGAAATGGGTTCATGCTCTTTGAGTTTGTCCGAGCTCACGCTAGGGCCACTCCCTTTCACCGACGTGGCAACCCGCTTTGTAGACGTTGACGCTTTCTTGGTCGGGATTAATTCTCCGGTGTCCGAGTCGTCCTCCGTCTCAGAGTCATCGATTACAAAGGAGGAGATGCTGTGGATTGGTTGGTGAATTTCTTCGCGGCCCGCTTTTCGTCGTCAGTGTCGTTCTCAGTCTCGGAATCATCGACACCGAGTCACCGACGGCTTTGGCTTCTGACTTGGCGCTCGAGCTTAACGCAGCGGCGCTGCGAGGGTTGCACCGTCAAGACCAGCACACCCAAGGTGTTGCGACAGCATACTCATCTGTAATGTTCATAGCCGAAGACGAAAGCAAGAACCGAGCGAGAGAGGTTCGGGAAGAAAGAGGAACGGTCACATGTTGAACGCGTACATCCTTACGTCACTCATTTCATTTCCCGCATTGGGTTAGGGGTATCGACAGGCTTGTAGAATTCCTTCGCCTCGACATATCAGATCCCAGAACTGGTACGTCTTCAAATCTAAGTCATAGGTAACAATTGATTGGAGTTCCCTGGCCAAGTCTCTGTGTATTCCACTGATCCTGGTCGAAAGCCAACATTTTCGACTTTCCGCTGCGCGTACCCCCTCCCGGAGAAATTTCCGGAGGAAAAATCCACACAATCCGAACCGACATCCGTTGCTTCCTAGGTGAGCTGTATATGGACTATAGGCAGCAGGAGCTTCTCGATTGTTTCTCCGCGGCGCCTGGCCATAATTTGGAAGCGCGTCAGTTTACGGCTCATGAAGGGGGATTACGCCGGTGCCGTTTGCTTCAGGTCCAAATCCTCGTGCGCCTCAACACGGAAAGTCATTTCACACGAGATGTACGTTGCCCGCGGAGCCGTCGCTCGCGCATGGTCTTTGATTTGTGAGGCTTGGGAATAGTGCCATGCTGCACCGAGATGAACTAAATTGGTGCGTCTCTCCTGGACTCCCTCTAATTGGTCACAACGACGTCGACGTATGGTTGCAACCTTCTACGTTATGAACCAGAATATTCAGTAGTGCTCGAAAATGCTCTAGAGTCTACACCCTCAACTACGAATCGGGACGAATATCCTCAATATTCAGGTGCTGCGATGGACTTGTGGCTATGGTGCTTTGAGACTCTGCGGCTCCGGCCCACAAGATATCTTCGCGCGCTTTGGCCTCCACCTGAACTCCAAGTAACGGTAACCAATGTGGTTTTGTGCCTCGATCGATTTTTCTGTCACCGACGTCGCGCCTGGGAGGCAATTTTTGCCTGTCTTGTGATGCTCATTGTGCTCATTCGCTGTTTTCTGTGCACCTGCCTGGGCCCTGGCCTATTGGCATGGACCTGATCACTCCATTCCAAGTATCCGTTGAGTCGTTCCCGATAGTCTTGAAGGATGTGAGAAATTCGGAAATACGAAGATGTACCTCATGACTTTCCGTATGTGCATACAACTCCAGCTCCGAGTCGTTCTCACAGGTCTGCAGGGTCCTTGCGTCGAGCGTGGGATGCATGGGGCCAGACCAACCTTATCTTTCCTTGACACCGTGGCATCCGTCGTTCTCAACCCCCAGCACCGGCACGGACACGGATCCAAGGATCATCGCGCTCGCCAATGAACGATGATCTCATGTTCAATCCTTTTTCTCATGTTCGATTGATACACACTCTTTTCCGGGCGTTGTAATAAGATCTCCTGGTCTCCTGGTCTTCCTTGTCGAAGAACCTGACACTCGGCTAACGGAACGAACGAACGATCGACCGCTCCGCCCGTACACTAGAAGCACACTCGGATTTAGTGGAGCTCTATCCGTTTCATAGGCTTCCATCCGACACCATGCCCACCAATTTGAAAACAAGTCGCATTGATGCTTAATCTGATCAACATAGTGCGTGCCAAGTATAGGGACTGGTCTCTCTTCAAGTTGGCGCCGGCGTCGTTGCGGTTACTGGTCCGTTGCTCCATTAAAAGGATAGCGCCCTGTCGGTGTTTTTTTCGTGGCTTGTTGGTGGCTTGGAGATACCTCCGGCTGCAGCGGGCCCGGACTCAATAAGCCTAGATGCGCATTGTAAATTTTAAACAACTGTCCCGGCTGCGCGCCACAATCACTGTATGGCGGAGGCGTGAGAGTCTCAAGGTCCGAGCACGTCTTCGTATACTTGAATCGCATAAATACAATTTACACCGAAAGAGTACGCATCAATCGGGCGCGCCCGCCAATCAGGAAAGGCCTGTTTCGTCTGTTCGAAAGTGTATTGCAGCAAATGGCTGGGTGATTATCGTCCGTTCAACAAACCGAGAAATATGAATGATCGGCTATGTATGTAAACTCTAAATTTCAACGCCATGTGCGGAAGTAGAAAGGCCGTCGCCAGTCGTTTCACGCTGATAGCCGTAACAGGCCGTAACCCGGGGTTGAAATATTTGAACGCCGGTTCGAAATCTGGCTTTCGCTTGATTCCGCGAAAATGGAACCAGCCTGAGGGTGCAATGTACGACGCGTAAAGGCATCATCATGGTCAATGGAACCAGTATCGAGTATCGAACCGCCTGATGATGCCGACTGGGGATCTGATGCGCTTCCGTCCCTGCATCTGTTGGTTCTCTGAGTAGTAATTGAACATGTACGCATCCCGATACAGGGCCTAGCGGATAGTCGCGGACGGGTGGCGGGTGGCGATCTCCTTGATACCGTACCTAGCATAGCTACTTCACTTCCGAGTTCCAAGGTACAAGTATGAAATCAATTAAATAAATGCAACGTCGGCGCCCCGGATGGACGCCACAAACCCAAACTGGACAAGGACGTGAGGGATCGAATCAAATTCATTAACATCATGAAGGCATGCACGGATGGATTATCGCCTTATGCCGCAGATTCACGCGCACGGACGGACACATCCGGCCGAATGGTAATTGTTGAGTTGAAGCGGGTGGCAAGTCCGAGTCGGGTAGTACGGGTACGCGGGGGGTTGTGGCGCCAGGAATCCCGGCCGCCGTTCGGGTTTGGGTTTATTCACCGTGCGGACGAATACCCATTCATGCATACAACGCGCTGGCGCTTGGCCATGGGCTGGACCACGCCAAGAGGATTCATAGTAAAGTTCCGCGATTTCAGGAGCCTGAGACCGTCGGCTTGAAGTGAAACTTGGTTTCGGGAGCCATTGATCATGGTAGGTAGGTAGGTAGGTAGAATTACACGGTACGGTCCAACTCATGAACGCCGGAATGGAGTAGTAGTCACAGCGAATCGAGGTCCAGCCATTGGCGCCAGCGAGTCTTTCTTCTCAAATTTTACAGGTAATTGCAACCGAGAAAGTCAAAAGAAGGTACTTAGTAACATTGTTGAACCTAGATAATAGTTGAAAACCGGCCGCCGTATGGCTTTGGGTTGCGTTTATTCACTGGCCAGCAAACACCATTTCATCACATACGATGCGCTGGAGGGAACGCGCCCAGGAAACGCGCCGGCCAAGAGGGTTTCTAGTAAAGTTCCGCGATTTCAGGAGATCGCGCAACTTGGGGATCCCCGGGAACTCTTGATCTTCATAGAACGGTGGGTGGCCACGTGGCGAATCGAGCTCACTTTCCAACGAAGTCTGAGGTAATTCCTGGTACCGACTTAGGGACCAGGTCTCCAAAGTCCAATTCGAAAAAGACCTCCTCTCGACTTGGAGTCTCGAGTTACTATCGAGGACTCGGACGTTCCTGAGTCGCCTTTCCGACTCTGGCACCCCTCCCTTGGGACGCTGAAGCTCTTATCGACACAGATAACTTATTTTGACCGCACTCACAGCAGGCTCCTTTGGTACGGTGTCCCCTATTCCGCATACTGAAGTTAACCTGCTACAGGCTCCCCTCACCACGTTGGCAAACCCGATTCCGTGCTGGACAGTTCCACCTCTGACATGGCTGGTACAATTTAACTGGTGTCGCTACATACAGGGATTATCCTGCGCTCGAAGTCGACATTCCGTCTTTCCCGCGTAGCACTTTCTGTGAGGAGGAGGAAGAAGCAGGTCCGCATGAACCCTCCCTTCCTATTTATTTCTTGAGTGGGCAGACCTGCTGACTTCTGCAGACTTGTCCTCGCATCCAAAGCGGTGTTGCGTTTCTAAAGATGAGGCAGTACTTGTCTTTGTGCGGAATCCTTGAGGAACGTCGCCATGTTGGACAGACTGTGCATGTGTAGTAGTCCTGGACTCGTAATTGTTGACCTCCGTGAATTGAAAAGCCAGAAATACATGTAATAGCGATTTCGTCTCCTGGCACACAGTGTTGAATTGAACCACAAGTCGATCGTCGATGATCGAATGAAGCTCTCGTGCGTGTAGACTTCGAATTTATGTGGACTGAAACAGATTGGAACAGAGCTTTTGCAAAAAATGATGATGCGTCGTCGTATACCGAATATAGTGTGCGCGAAAAATTAGCTCCAAGAGTGTAACCTTCTGTCTGTACCGGTGGTAGATAGCAATGTATGTGTACACAATTTTGTGGAGGTAGGAATACATTTTACTCTGAGACCTAATGTCTGTTGAAACGTTGGTCCCAGAAATAACAAAGCACTGAACTAATTCATGGGGGTGGATGCGCGTATATTGATGGTTGATACACTGTAAGAGGTACCAGGCATGCCCGGAGGGCCATATTGAATAAAGAAGGCACCACGCAGTTTTTGCAACTGCATGCAGATTCCAGTTCCAACTAACGAAGTGGATTGAATTCCAGCCGAGGGATGGATTTCTTTTCTTTCTTCCTTTTTTCTTTTTCTTTTTTCGGTCACCAGCCGGAGATAATTTCCTACCCTCCAAATTCGGATGCAAGTAAGTAAATTCGCCTTGTGCCAGTGGTTCGGCAATGCTTGCACTCCCACAACAATCGCTTCACATGATCTCTTATCGACAGTGCGTTCAGGCGGACCCTGCCGGAGCGACGTCACCATACGACGGAGGTATGCCGAGAGGCTCGGCACAATTTGCCGCCATCACTCGGCACTGCGCCGCATAGCGACATAGCTGGGTTCTGTCGTCCGAACGCAGTTGTGCGATCCTTTTTCTCGACGAAAAATAATTTGAGGTGGAGCCAGTAGACTCCATTACAGAAAGCATAGACATGATAAAGAGGAGTGAAGAGGAGGAACTTTGCTAAATTATAAAGGTTGATGAAAAGTTGGGAGGAGGAGGAGGAGACAGTATTCTGCAGAGGTCCCTATAAGGAACAAGAAGGCACTGTACCTATGTACAACACGTCTAATTGTAATACACTACAGTCATCTTCATCCCAGTCGCGGTGATAGTTCATCTACTCCATGTTTGGTCGCAAATAAACATCTCACGAAAAGGATGAGAAGACGGGGGGACTCATGTGAAACACCGTGTCGCAGTCGTCACCCTTATTTCGGGTGACATGCATGTAGATTGGGAATGAGTTGGCGGATTGTCGGTGCGCTCCGAACATATCATATTCAGCTATGGTATTGCTGAGCCACCAAAGTGACGCTTGCACAATTCATGTTGAATGGAGGAGAAGGATGTTTGCGGACACCTCGATGTACATATGCCATCGTGCGCTACGGTGTCCAACAGGCCCATACAGGAAAAAAAATTGGTTGAACTGAGACATGTTGCTCACTAAGCAATGCGGCTCTCGCTACTCAGGCTCGGCGCCGAGTTCACCACTTCGAGAGTCATCAAGCTTTGCTCGTGATTCTCGGTGGTCTTCTCATCAGGGCACGCTGTTCAATTTCTTACCCCCGTAAGCCTGCTGTACTCCTACCATTGAAGAACAGAAAATATCGGTGGGGTCAAAGTTGAGAAGGAGTTGTAGAGGTCAAGTGGATTTCGGAACATTCCTGTACCCCCCCAAAAAAAAAACATTGGATGTAGATGAGGTGCATTTGTTTGCTCATAGGGAGAATGGGTTTGCGACCTGATCTGCGCAGGCCGTCACAGATGCGGAAAGTAGGACGCAAAAATTAAGCTGGTGGGATAAAGTAAAAGAAACTGCCCAAGCCAGGTTCGAACTAGGGTCCTTACATCAAGGTGCATCGCAAGACCTACAGGAGCCTGGGGAGGTAGTGTCGACAAAGGTAGTCCCCTCGAGGTATATGCATAGGTGCGAGCGGTAGCAGTGGGGCCAGATGATAGTAGGGGAGGCGTACGCGGGCTTTAGCGCTGGACGGGGATCAGGGAGGTGATACGAACCCCGAGACAGCCCTGGGAGAATGCTAATTAGAGTATATGTAGTAGCCAAGGCCAGAGACGCCGTTAAACTACTCTCTTCTCACCCCTCCCGCTGCGATCCAATGCTACTTTGCTATGGGCACTGGGATCACGATCGAGGCTTTGCGATCATAGTGTCCGAAGGAAAGACGTCGACCTCGGCTTTGCAGTCTCGGCCACCCACACGACCTAGCTGGGAGACCGAATTCCTCGCAAAGAATGTGCGCTGTCTCAGAAAGATGGATTGCGAACAGAACTGACAATGGGACAGAGGACGATGAAATGGGAGACAAGAAATGTGGAACACGTGAGGAGCGTCGCATCGCATCAACTCGTACGCAATGCCGCTGTGGGATTCCTTGTCTTTGCTTTGCACGCTGCCTCTCAGTCTCCCAGTCTCTAGGCTTCCAAACGGACTGTAATCTGCAAGGATTCGACAAAGGAGAGGCATCGGAACACCGCCGTTGTGCTTATCGATTTGCTGCGGACGAGCAAGCGCCATCAGACCAACAAAAAAAAGGGTGCCACGGCTGGCTTGCGTGCGACTCCTGGTGTCCTCCTCCTTGACGGGTTGACACTGGCTTGACCCTCTCCGAGGCTCTGGACGCTCGTCTACGCGGCTGTCGAGACCCATCCAAAAAAAAACCGGAAGAAGAGAAGCAGGACAAAAAGGCCGAGCTTGAAGCATGCCGACCGCGAGCTCCGTGCTTCCCTTCACCTTTCCCTCTTCCTTCACCTTCTCCTCCCATTCCGAGTCTCAGTCTCAGACGCAAGCCCAGCCGCCCCAATCTCACCGCACATCGCGCGCTTTCCTCCTGCCCTACCCAAGAATGTACTCGAACTCGCGGGGGAATCAAACCCGGGAGCGGGGGAAGGACAGAGAGAAGGATTGGGACCCGCGCCAAACCCTCCCGCGAACCCGGAGTCGGAGTCGGAGTAGGAGTAGGAGCAGGGACTGGGAGCAGCAACAGCAAAATCAAAACCAAACTCGGGCTCGGGGCTCGGACCGCACATGGGGCATCGCCGCCCTGCTCGGTATACTCCGCCCCCTCCGCGCGCGCCGCGTACTCGCGCTCGTGTGGATCGCCGCGCTGCTATACTACTTTGCGGCGTTCATGCACTCCGGAGTGCCCGGGGCGGCGGTTCCGCGCCCGACCCACGCCGCGGGAACCACGCATCATGCGAACACGAACACGAACACGACGCAACAAGACCCGCGCATCCTGCTCTCCGCGCCCTTTGCCAACGCCCTCGTCCGCCGCCCCGGCTTCTCCGACGCCGACGCGCAGGCGCGCGGCCTCCCGCCTTTGTGGAAACGCTTTTGGGAGGCGGAGCGCGTTGTCGGGGATCACGACTCCGACACGCGCGAGGGGAATGGGTATCTGTGGGTCGCGAACCATATTTGGGGTGCGTTCGGCGTCTTTCTCCGTCCTCTTATTTAAAATATTGATGATTGGAAACGTAGGCCTCGGCTGGGGCAACGCGCTCCAGGAGCTCCTCCTCAACGCGGAGCTCGCGTATCGGGCGCAGCGCGCGTGGGTGTTTGGTTTTGATCCCGCGTGCAAGCTGACTGAGTCCTGGCCCCTAGATTCGTCTTTGACGCGTACGAGTGGGAGCAGACGGGTGAGGCGTACGCATGGTACGGCGCGCCTCCGCCTTCTAATAACCCTTCGAGGGAGGGTGAAGGTGGGGGAAAAGAAGATGGGAACGGGAGTGATCAGGAGAATGAGGAGGAGGATGGAGGGAAGAAGGATGGGGAGAAGGAAAAGAAGACCGGATCGCTGATCCCTGCGCGCGTCCCGCTGTCGGCCTTGATTGGGGGTGCGTTGTTTCTTTTTCTTGTTTGTTGTTTCTCGTTTCTTGTTTCCCATACTCTCGTCTCGTCTTTCTCTTTTTTTTTCCCTTCCTTCTCCTTCTAATTTTTTTGTTGGCGTCTCTCTTCTTCCTTCACTACTCTGTTCTCAACCTAACCCTGACCCCCCACCAACCCACTCTCGCAGGCCCCATCATCGGCGCGCCCTTCCCTCCCTCCTCCGCCTGGGGCCGCCAACAAAATGGGAAGGGCCACCCGCGCGCCGTCTCGCGCGCGCACTTTGAGCGCGTGTGCCCGGACCCGTTTACGGTTGACCCTTCGGCGGTTAAGGTGTGTGTTTTGTGTTGTGTGACGATCGATGAAAGGCTTCCCCCCTCCTTACGACCGCGTCACCCTCCCTCCCGTATGCCTGGCTCCTTTGGCCTCTCATCGACCCCCCTCCTTCGGTACCTCTCCCGCCACGTCCTTCCCCCCTGCCCCCTTTATATCCTCCTTTTAACGCGTATTCATCCCTACGTTCCTTCCTTCCTACTTCCTCTTCCCCCTTCCGCCCTCACTTACACCCACTCCTAGGCCGCCCTCGACGCCGTCGACGCCGACGCAGAGGCAGTCCTCGCGCGCTGGGTTGCGGAGCTCGCGACACTCGGCCCGTGCGTGCAGATCGCGCGCGATGCGTCGCAGCTATTTGATATCTGGTGAGTCTTTGTGTTCAGTCTTGTTTCGTCAGTAGTTGTCGGTCCAGTGCTTCACGGCGCGGTGCTGCGTACCACCGACCGTGCTTGGTTCGCACCCCCCGCTTTCTACTCTCGCCCGTTCTCCCGCTTTCCGACTACTCTCCTTTCTTCCTGAACCCGCACTAACCCACCCACCCGCAGGGTCCTGGGCACGCCCTCCCGCCTCCTCCCCGTCTGGCCCTCCTTCAGCACCTCGCCCATCGTCACCGCCTTCCGCTGGTCCCCCCTCGTGCGCGCCGCGCTCGAAACCAACCGAGCGCTCTTCCCTCCCGTCGAGCGAGGCTTGCGAGCGTGGTGGTTCGGACCCGGGCCGCCGGACGAGGCCGCGCTGCAGCACCCGCCGCCGTACGACCCCTTCCCCACGGGTGTGTACTCTGCCACCCGAGCGGAGGCGGCGCTGGAGGCGGAGCGGGTGATCCTCCCGGGGCTGCTTGCGCTGCATATCCGGCGCGGCGATTTCGAGGAGCATTGTGAGAATCTGGCGCGCTGGGGGGCGGGATTCGTGGGTTTCAATTCGTTTGAGGAGCTGTATGAGGGCACGGGGAGGGCAGATGAGCGGTTCGTTGTACCGCAGCACAGGGAGTGAGTTCTTTTCCCCTCCACCTCCCTCTCTCTTGCTTTTGTCCACGATTCCTTTGGATCGCGGGCGGCCCTTCGACTATTTATTTTCTTACGCTCCGCTCGAACACCCACTGACATGGCATCGCACACAGGTCGCCGGAGAACCGCGCGCTGTACATGCGGCGGTGCTTCCCGAGCGTCGCGCAGATCACGCAGCGCGTGCATGCCGTGCGGCGCGAGTGGGAGGCGCGCACGGGGCGGCGGCTCGGCTGGGTCTACGTCATGACGAACGGGCGGCGCGAGTGGCTTGCGGAGCTCGTAGGCGCACTCAAAGGGGACGCGGAGATGGAGGGGGTGAGGGTCACGGTGCGGGGGAGCGGTCGCTACGGCGCTGCACGGAAGGAGCAGTACGATGCTGTCCAAACCCACGAAGGCGAGAGCGGGGGCGAAGGCGAAGGCGCTGCTACATTCACCTGGGACGGCATCGCGACCTCGCGAGACCTCGCGCTGACGTGGGAGCAGCGGTACGTCGCGCAGGCGGTGGACATGTACATCGGGACGCGCGCCGAGGTGCTCATCGGGAATGGGGTGCGTGCGATTCCCTCCTACCCTGCTGTTTCGCGCTTCACTGACCGACTGCTGGTATGGGATGCAGTTCTCAACCCTCACGTCGAATGTGGTTATGCTGCGCATGGCGCGCGGACTCGACCCGCGTGATATGCTGTTCTGGTAGCCCGCGCACCTCGCTCGCACGCATCGTTGTGCCGCCTGTCGCTCTATGCCTCTCAACGGGCTGGAGGTCCAGTGCGTTTTGCCGAGCGCGTTCTTCACTTTGTGGCCACGTCGTGGCCCATATACCGAGCCTGTCCGGAGACTGGCGGATTTTTAGACTCTAGAGCTGCCAGTCTTTTCTTGGAAGGTTTACGGACATGACTGGTATAGAACTCTTCTTGGAGAGACTGGTTTATGACTAGCTAATAATCTAATGTATACCCAGCAGGACTAGGCTCTGATGTAATTTACGGGCAGCAGGGTCGGGGACTTGGGTTGAGCGCTTGAGACGCGGCAAGTGCCGACTCTTCAGACTTCCATTCCTCGCCTATTCGACGTGCTGGGAGAATACTCTCTAATACCCAATACTGGGACAAGACAAGGACACCACATATTATCCTGACTTATCCACGTCGATGAGACCGCCATGAGATTGAATCGCAGAAGGTCGCATGGGCTCGGCAGTCAGCAAGACTCTGATCGACATCATCATGCTGGGACGTCCAAAACAAGTTTAAGACAACTTACAAGACAAGGCATCGATAGATCGGCGTCGATGAGAAAGGCAAAAACAAACCTAAAATCGCAGAAGCCTGTCGCGAGACGTCCATTACTAACTGTGCATGGTGACGACTATGTGCGCGACGTCGTGTCTGACTGCGGGAGGAACCGTCTTGATGGCTCGGCAGCGGACCCTTCAGAGCATGCGGCTTGCCGCTTGCCTTTGATGTCGAACTCACAAGCCGTACTATGTTCCTACTTCTTCGGCAGGCAGGCCGCTGCTACTGCCATTGTAGTGCGTCAAAATCAGCCAGGGCCGACAATAATCTGGAACGCAGAAGATGTCACTTGAAATACTTCCCCCTGGCCAGACCCATATGCATCTTCTGGGAAGTCGCATGCGCTGCTGGGAAATTCTCGCCTCTTGATCAGCCCCGACGTGCGTGCGCACACTGTGACGCTCAAGTACGAGTACCCACGGTGATCCGCACCATCACGGTGTGCGTGCGCGTGCGATGGTGTGTACAGAGCGACATCTCCGCCGCTCGGTTCTCGCTTTCGCCGTGGTTTCCGCCTTCATTCCCTCTTTCCAGACCCATGCGCGGAACTTGCAACACAGCGTATGCACCTATGCGGTGAAAACCGTGGATGCGGCGTGCGCACCCACGTCAAAATGCCACCCTTTCTCGTACCTCCTTTCGTCGCTCGTCCGCCTCTCTGTAGCGCATGGTATTTTCCCTGGTCCTCCGGCGACCCCGTTGTGAAAACTAAATTGCTGAAACGTGCTGTTTTGTTTCAATTCCAGCCCTGCGATAAATAAACTTCAAGATCTTGGTGAATTTGAAAACATACCCTCCCTGGCCATGCGACCTTAGAGGCTCGATCTCAACTGCCTACTATAACAATAAGTGGACCTACGCTTCCTCGGCTATCATCCAGTACTTTCAACAACACGCCGCGGAGTGGCCACTGCATCGATCTATCTGTGTGTCTGGATTCTTGCCGCTAACTTATGCACACACCTGGCGACGGGCGGCGATCCAGCTTTTCGCCGGACCTGCTTAGTTTCAAGTTGGACGGCATTTTTGCCTCAACCAACCCGCATGATTACAGCTTTTTTTTCGAGATTTTAAAAGCTCATAATCTATTTTTCGAGGTCGTTTCTTTTCAGGGTCGCCATTGAATCGCCAATTGCAATTCAGGAATTGAAGGTGTACCCAACATGGACCTACTGCTGTGGGAGTCGCGTGTAACATAGCAGCGCTTTTTGTCCCTTTCTTTTCTTTCGGGCCTGGGCTCGTCGGGGGATGTGGTCGCTTCTACACACCACGCTGAGCAAACTTTCCTGGCCAAAGAACCGTATTTCCCAAGCTATCCTCCCTCGCTGTACTTAGGTTGGATCATCTCAATTGGGACCTACGCTTCTGGCCGGTTATCATACCGTACACCACAGAGTGACCACATCGATCTATGATCTCACTAAGCGGCGATCCAGTTTTTTGCCGGATTGCTTCAACTTGTGTTGGACGCCGGAAGAACTTGATTTCGAACGTACTTACCACCCGCAACCAACCCGCACCGATACGAGTCTCTGGGGTTGATATCACTCTCATTTTCGAGGTCCTTTCCAAGGTCGGAAACAGCGCTTGTTCCTCACCCCGGCTAATTTAATTGCAACTTGAACTTCAGGAAGTAATTTATACGGAAGGCGGACCTACAATGGACTTATTGCTGTGGGAGCGGTGTGTAGCAGGCTAGCAGCGCTTTTTGTGCCTTTCTTTCGGGCCTGTCGGGGCCGTCGGGGAAGTTGGACAGGATGTAATCTAACGGACCTACAGCAGCGCCAGTGGGCGCATACTCTCTCATACTTGTCAAGAAAAAATTTAATCCACGCGGTGAGGTAACGGAGTTACTCAAAGTCCGTCTCATTTTCTTCACGCAGCCGTAACCCTGAGACAGGCGCTCAAGAGCATGAATTCTTGTAAGTAGGTGAATGGAAATAATTGTATCCCACATTATCTGAAGGGGGTCATAGGGCCAATATTTTTTTCACGGCGCACATGTTGAAAGTCGTATCGCACCGGGGGACCTCGCCGGGAGGCCGATACAAATTCGAACTTCAAAGCCAGCTAGTTGACTAGGAGAATGGGATACAATTGATTCAGGATATGCTTCGCCTTTTGCACACGTAAAGTGGAGTCCTAGAGATAGTCGAGAGACATGGATGGACACGACACAGTCGTCTATTTTTTTGGCGACCCAGGGACGACGTGAGATTTAGTCGGCTACTGTACGTGGGTGTATGTACGAAGCCTTGGCCTGGGTGACCTGCACACGAAGCGAACCAGGCGGCGAGCGAACATGCAACATGTCATCATATGGAGAAATTTCTGCCTTGGGACTTCAGACTTGCTCAAATGGAAAGTCGGCCGATACAACTTCGTGGCATGTTCATTTCTGACCCAGATATCCCCAAGATTCCCCCGGCATTGCATCAAACGATTGTGGGTGGAGATCAGACTCAGACTCCACACCTCCTTTCCCTATTCGGTTACCTGGGGTGTCGAGGCTACCATCCGACTCATGGCCAGTTGTTCGCTATGGGGACAAAGGGAAAGGGAGGAGAAGGAGGTAGAAGGAAAACCCGTTTCCCTCCCCAGAACCCGCGGGTTCTGCTGTTGAGTGTCGACGGCGTTCCGTTGTCCTGACTCCTGAGAGAGCCTGAGCTTGAGAGCACATTGGAATGGATTCAGAATTAGCTATAACCTCTCGCTAAAGATTATGATAAATTTGCGGCGGCCGAACGGAAGGGAGAAAATGTATTCCTTGGTTTTGGCGTTTGGCCTGGTAGAACGAAATTCATCGACGTCGGCAGGCAAAGACCGCGAGAGTTTTCACGAGGCGAGACCAGGGCGGGCGGGTCATGGATGCAGATCAATCTTGAATGACGGAGGGAGACTTAGGAAATGAAATGAAACTGAATGCAGCAGGGAAGCATAGGAATCCCACAGACACGGCGGGTGGGGCCCTCCACGGCCTGACATCGGGGATGGTCGTGGTCGTGGTCGTGGTCGGTTGGGATCAGCGCCGGCGTGGGAGGCCGTCGCGTACGGTGTGAGTCCACTCCTCGCATAATGGAGGGAGTAGTGCGTGGGGCACGGGATGACGTTGGCGGCGCTGCGCATGCAGCATACCGTTTCCCGCAAAGGCCTTTGGTCAGTGGAGCCAGCGCTAAGAAAAAAAAAAGCCTAGGCACATCCCCTTCGCTTCCCACACAAGTCGCAACGAAACTGTTTTTTTCTTGGACGGGCGGTGAAACCAGCCAGCAGGACGCCACGATGGGTGAGTGTACTTAGGGAGATTGCGTGTCCGCCGTGGGAGCCATAGCATAACTTTCCCAAGGGAGGCCGCCGAATCCGATAAGGCAAAGCATTGCAACTAAAAAGTCAGCCGCCAGAGACAACGGTCAAACCTCATGTTAGAGAGCCTGGACAGGGTCCCGATGTGCCTGGAGCCTTACACTTCCTACTCCGAATAGCTGGTGGCCCTCCCATGGGCGAGTAAAATTAATTTCGGTCGGCGAATCAGCTGAGCGGAGGGGCGTGGGCGTGGGTGCGCATCATCGAGCCGATATATTTGTGGGTCTTGAGACGCGTACTTACGGGCAGAGTTCTGTAGACTAGATGGCAGAGATTTTGCAGTATGCAGTCTTTTCGACCACAATCAACCCTTGAAGTTCAATGGCCAGTCGCACAGTGTTGCCGAAATTTGGATGTGGAGTCTGGACCCTCTAGGTTTATTGGAGAAGCGGAGACGACGGCTGGGCTGTTATGTGGGCGTTAATATACACATATCCGGCGTACCACTCGCACACCAGCGGAGAGAAACAGAACATGTGTTTGGCCAATGTTTGGTGTGGGACCAAACGCCCAACCGGCAAGTTGGGTATTCGCCGTTAGGTTGCCGGCCGAACTGTGCCGAACTGTCTTCCAACACGGTCAACACGGACTTATAGCAGGACAGGTGTAGATCGCCATTCTCGGACCGCCGTTCGGGTCCGTCTGTACTTGAGTATAATTGGTTTTTCCCGTATTGGGCGTCAAGGAAAGGTTGCTCCGACAAGGGCGTGGCAAGGACCACTGAGATGGTTCAACTTCGGCAGCAGTACACTGCAGCTGGCATGGAAGCGCTTGGAAGCGGCGGTGACTACGCGCCCCCGCCAACTGACGTGTCCGGGCTCACTGGGTTTCACTGCCATCTCGTCCCAGGCCCCCCATCCGTCCATCCGTCTGCGGTGATATGGACGTGCAACCAGAACGTCCTGCGAGCTCCTTTCGTCTCCCTCATTCTCAGAGCCACTGGTACCAATAACTGCGGCGTGCGCCCGCTGCATCAGCGCGTTTCCGTTTCCACGGAAGTCAAGGTGCGTACATAGCATTTTCTCAGTGGCCCTGTCTGGCCCTGTATTGACTCCATCTATCAATCGTTGCTGCGCCCCCATCTGCGGCTCACACTCGACTCCCACCCCGCACTGAACAACTGGATGATTCAGCGCTACGCAAGAAGCTCGTCATGATCCGGGCTACTACTTTCGGGACCTTGGATGTTAATCCCAGCAGTACAGCAGGTTACAGCATGCCAGTTCCCGGCTAGAACTTCAACTTACCAGTGATCATGATCGCCACCCGGACCCGGGATCCGGCCCAAGTCGAATTGCGCAATGTTGTGGACGCAATCAGCGATTCCGGGGATTAATTAATTGACTGTGCATCCCCGCCAGCTGGGCTTGCCCGACGCCCAGATTTCAGAAGGAGTCTTAACGATGAGGTGTTGACACCGTTGAGTGTTTTATAATTAAAGTGAAACCTGTTTCCGCTTGCAGAATCAAGACCCCGTTTTGATCGCGTGAGCCCAATCAAGGACTCTGAGCGTGAGCATTCGTAGGTATATGTAGTGTACGGGATCTAGCTAACCGAAAGCAACCAAGTTGAACTTAATGACGCAAAAAGGAAATGAAGATAAGTAAATAATTTCACAGGGGGCTAGGCGGCGGGGAGCCAACGGCCAGGTCTGACAGTGTGCAGGCTTGTACTCCTTGTCAGATTGAGCATTTCCCACATTTCGCAGAGACTGATTCAGACAGAATGTTCGCACCAGTACACGGCCATCAGATATCATTGATTGATGCGTTTGTCATTGTTGTATGACGCCCTCACTTTGGCGCTTCACTTGCGCTGCTGCCTGCACGACGTCTGGCAACTTGACGGGTCAATTCGCCTCTTTCGCATCGTCTTCCATCCCTGTCATGTGCAAAGCTCTCCACTTGTTCGGCGCAATGGTTCACGTTGGCTCAGGGATAATCATACTTCACCTACGGCCCGAGCGCCAGATAGACTGAAAATCTCACCAGGGACAGCGATATCAATATCATTACATTCGATGGCAAGCCCGCATGACCTGCCCTTGTTCAAAGATACGATCCCACCGTTTGTCTAAGCCCAAATCTCGGACCCGATGGACAAGGTATCCGTCTTGCAGAACGAATTCTGCCCCTCAGGAGTCACGACGTTGTCGGCGTGCCATTCACCTTGCCACACTGTTCAAGCCATGCCAGATCTTGACTAACCCCTCCTGAACAAGCTTTTGGCTGAAATAATTCTTGTCATTCTTGAAACAGCTTTTTGCCCCGAAATCGCCTCAGGGGAGTTCATCTTTCGAAAGCCGAATGTCCGCCAGGGCTTCTTCACGCCACCCGATATTTTGTGCCGAAGCTTGCCAGCGAATCACCTGTGCACAAGTCCAAGAAAAGCAACTGAAATCTGACATCGATAAACTCTCCCACCCATCGGAGCGGCGTGGTCGAGGCCAAGCCGTCGCCATCGTCGGATGACCTTCAAGTTGCCCTTGGTCTCGAACGGGTGCAATTTTCCCATTCAACGGCTCGTTATTCTCATGTCTGTGTTGAAGAAAAAAATATTAGACTCCATGGAGAATGCTTAGGCGAGAATAGCTGTGAGGCACTTGCACTTGATTTTATCCATCTCATCTCATCTTTTATCTCACTGACATCTTCCCTTGCGCTAGATTCTTGACCCCGACCTTACCTTTCGCATACCCACAGTCCACTCACACGTCTTCTTAATCCCACTCACAAGCCAAGCCACAGCCTGGAAGACGCCCAGACTCCGCGTATTTGGCGCTCTCTGGCGTCTGTCTATAGCTGGTATGCTCGGATGCACTCGAAACTTGGAGGCTTCAAACCGATTTGGACTTCACTCAAGCTCTCCCAGCTTGGTTCAACCCACGGTGAAACCGCGGTGCATCCTCGAGGGAACGCCGGGCCGGCCCCGCCCCGCCTCAGGAAAATCAGGACTGCTGTGGCCAGCCAGCAGCAAGCAAGCAGTCGAAATTAGCTTTTTTTTCATCACGCCCACGGCGCCCTTGGGTCTATCAACGTCTACTGTGCATGCGCTCGGCTGTTGCAAGTTGGCGGCCTCGGATATCAAGCATATTCTGGGATACTTGCGGGCGGCGCCTAACCTCCACACATCCGTACATGCAGGCATGCGCATGCGGTGACCCCAATGCCTGGCGCGTCATGGTTTCATCTACACTTACTTACGGTGTGGGAGTCGGAATCGGCGGCGCGCTGGTAGCGCCAAGGCCGGATACCTCTTATACTTGTGCTTGCTGGTGTGAAACAGGCTGGGGCAAGCGCAGGTCTCGTTTGTCGCAACCTTGGCGCATTTCATGGCAAATGATTCCGTTCACGAAATCGGTGGGCTTCTGTCCGTACCGATATCCGGTCCCTTCACTACACTGTAAAGTCATTCACACTTGCCTCTCACGCTGCCACGCTCTTTCCGCTCTTCCGTCCGTCGATTGGATTGCCAATATCCGTCTGCCTCCGTCCGGCGCGTGCTTCCTCGTCCAGAATGCCGGTGGTCATTCACTCCGTCATCTTCTTCTTTGTGGCTGGCGGACCGTTGGGATACACCCGCCGGTCCGCTTGTCCGTCTAACCAAGCCGCCACACAGCACACTTTTCCAGACCATATATTTATTCTAGGCATTTCTCCGAAAGCTCACACCCTCACGCTGCTACGGCCCTAGGCTGCCACCCGACCCGAACCTTCCAGCCTTCCTCTAGTACGTTGGTCCTTCCTATGATTTGTCTTTGTCATTCCTCGCTTGCAGGAATTCGACCCTTCTCTTGAAAATAAATTGAAAAACCCCGAGCATCATTGGTTGATTGCAATCATTTTTATTCGAGACCACCTCAGTATTGAACGACACATTATTACATTACCGCGCCGCCTTGTTCTTGAGTCTTGTTAGCAATGGTGAGAATCCCCCCAGGCCTGGGGTCCAGAAATCAACATATCTATCTATCTATCATTCGTCCACACTCATTCTTGGATTTTCACCAGCATTTCTCCGCACGCCCACGCTGCCCCGGAACCGCATCACAGTATCCGTGCCGATTCTCTGTCGATGAGGATTTGCATCCATCCATGGCTCGATGAATGAACTGCCTCTAGCTGCCATCGGCAGAAGACGCTGGCGTCCTTGGCGATGCACTCAGCTGACGCCTGCCCCGAGTATCTGTTCTCGCATGCAGCATATTTATGGATTTCGCCGCTCGTCGAGGACGACACGGTGGGATTCCCCCGCGTTACGCAGACATTTCACCGCCGCCCAATGGCGGGGTGGAGTTTCCGAGAGGCGCACGCGAATGCGTGGGGTCTGGGCTGGTGGCTAGCAAGGTAGCCGGGGACGTTTTCCAAGACCCATCATGAGCTGTTCGGATTCAGACAGTTGGCCCTGGGGCCTGGATCTTCATCAGGGAGGCGACTTGGTGCGCGTATGGCACGTCTGTATGTGAATGAGGTGGTTAAAAGACACTATGTAAATGATAAATCTCATGAACCGCACTACAGTCCAAGCATGAAGTAGTATCCGGCCTGAAGACGCTCCTTCGGAACAAAGGCAAAATGTGCACCGGAAATTGACGATACAAAGCACTAAAGCTGTACAGCTGCAACACTGGGAATCCAACAATAGAAAAACGTGCACACAAGCACCGGATCGATGGCCGGGCGGAATTTTAATCTTCATGGCACCAAATCACAGAGAAAAAATTTCTTGTTTGGATTTACGAGCGATTGGACGCCACAATGCATCATTGGTTAACTCTGAGTATTTTTCACCGCGTTATATCAGTGAGGAGCGCAACTGGCGCGCATCGGCAAAACGTCGCACAAACGCAAACTTTCAACTTTCCCGTTTACATTGTTGTTCACGCGGACCGGTCCAGCGAGCATTTGAGAACCCGTAGTGCTTCGTCCCGCCAAGTGCGGCGGCAATTACGGTATAACTATCAAGCATCCGCGAAGTACGAAGAGCGATGCAGAGTACCGTTGGGCCTGATTTTTCATGCCTCCCGTGATCAATTAAACTAAGAATCCGACTTGCGAAGAAAAGAACCCATCTATTCCCCCGCAAGTCCCGCCTTAGCCCCGCAATACAAATATCCCATATCCGTTACATCTCTCGAGTTTCCACGCGATGGGCTGGGATGGGGCAGTTGAGTGGGATTTTTTTATGCGAGGTTCAGCGGCTCAAAGGCGGCATCTCCGGTATTCACCGAGCACTTGCGGAGGCCGAATTCCAATCATCTACTGCTTACTACCATTATAGCACCGTGTCAGAACAGTAAGACTGAGAAAGTGGCACAAACCGGTGAAACAGGTGTTTCTACGTGAAAAAAAGAAATACTACCACTCACCAGATTTCAACCAGAATCACGTGAGTGGTCACTTACTACGTTCAACAATTTTTACCGCGGAAATTAATGAAATTAATCGTAATCATAATCTTAGTGAGGAGGGACTTTGGCGCGGTGCGTGATAATCGTGCGATCATGCTCAGTGGCCGCGGGTTGTGCTACTTATTGTACAAATCTACGAATTCGCTTTAGCTTTCACGTCGGATGAAGCGATGAGAGTTCGTTAACGCTCCAGGAACCAGAAGTTATTGCCGCCAACAAAATGTATGAGCCTTCTTACATCCGAATCGAGCTCAAGGCTGACTCGAGTCGACTCGAGGCAAGATGCCTTTCCCCTTCAGCCATCTCTTACTTGATTATCACGTCCTAAATCTCACCCCTAGACACGACGACGAGTGCGGACGGAGCCTGCTTAATATCAACACTTATAATTGTGCCAACTCTCGCACGCTGATTGCCTTTGTCCGGCGCGATTGGATTTCGGAGGGCGTGTATTACCTCGCGTTGATCTCAATGGAGGCTGGCGCAGCGGGAGGAATGCCTTGCGGCGGGCTTCGGCGTGAGTGTGACTGTGAATATCGAATTTAATTTGTTCAGCCGACACTTACTCCTTCCTCCTTCCCTCATCTTTTGCACGCGTACTCAGCGTGCATGGACCCATACGATTCACAGTAAGAAGGTTTAGATATGATACAAATGTTTGATTATTGGCACGATTTTACACTATATGTACATTAGATTACAATTATGCGTACAGATTATTATGGGTAGGTATCGCAATCCATGTGTTCGAACAAAGACGAAGAAATGTGCAAGGTAACTCGATTCTGATATGCGTAGTGCGAGATAAGGCAGTGAAGGAAAAAAAAAGATTAAAGCAACGATGTATGCAGAAATGTCGAAGTGATTGCGCAGTGTCACAATGACGACCAGCGACGATCACTCGCCTAAAATCTGATAACGGCGCGCGTGCGCAGGTATAAAGCCCGTCCCCGATTAACCCGGCTTCGTCGCCATAATCACGCGCAGAGTGCAGCACATGCAATACAAGGCAGCGCAAGATCAGCGCTCAGGTGGGCGAGTGAGCCGGTCTTTGTGGCGTATACGCGACGTCGGGATGGCAAACGGGGTCAGGCGGCGACGTGAGTGGGAGCCAAGCAATGGTGGCGTTGGCGTGCGAAGGCTGGTGAAGCAGCTGTAGTGCGCTAGATGCCTGAAATCGCGTCCATCGACTCGGAAGCTCATCTGCCTCACATCGGGGCCCCACATGCCTCCATTGAATACGCGACCGCCGCATTGCAAGCGGCGGCACCCTCGCCTTCCGCGCCCAGGCTGGCATGCACTCGGAAGGCCCGCTTGCTGCTGAAGCGACGGTCACACGCGGGACAGAGGGTATCTGCGTGCGCGGAGAAGGAGAGGGCGCGGTGGTGCTGGGGGACCATGACCTTATCATCTTCGGCGTTGGCGGGAAATGAGGGAGTGATATGAAGAGAGGCGGAGTGGACATGGCGTTGGCGTGGGGAGGTGTGGCGTCTTGCTAGGCCAGTGGGAGAGGGCGGGGGGAGGAATGTGTTCCCGCTCCGGTTTGTATCCCGAGGGACGTTAGATGCCATACGGAGAGAGGGTGCAGGGGAGGCGGAGGTGCGTGAACGTTTGGAGTGCGGGGTGGAGGCGCAGGAGGAGCGCGACGAAGCGGAGCGCTTGCGAGCTACAAAGA
Organism: Mycena galericulata; assembly: GCA_029289565.1. Taxonomy (NCBI): domain Eukaryota; kingdom Fungi; phylum Basidiomycota; class Agaricomycetes; order Agaricales; family Mycenaceae; genus Mycena; species Mycena galericulata. Next base: position 23,461 of record JARKIA010000353.1, read on the forward strand.
AGCAGCGTGTTAGAAATAGAATACGAACAAAGAAAGGACGTAGACGTACAAAGGGCAAGTGGGGGTGAATAAAAAGTCATATGAATATCTGGAGTGGTGCGGGGGATTGTGGGCGAGGGGAGCGGGGCGAACTCCGCGCGCCAGGCGAGGATGCGTGTCATTTTGCTTGCTTCCGCGGCGCGGGCGCGCATCGCTTCTTCGTCCTCCTCGCCATCCACACTGGAGCAGTAGGACTCCGACCCGTCTTCGTCGTCTTGGTCATCATCACAATCGATGGAGGATGAGGCAGAGGAAGACAAAGAGGAAGCGGACGCCGATGATGGGGGAAAGCGGCGCGGCTGTGGTGGGGGGGCTGGGATCTCGACAAGCTGAATGACGCGTATGGCAGTCGCGCCCAGAAGATCAGCGGATGTCTTCTCTGCGAACATGTTACCCATGTCGATGCCGGATGACGCCGCGGAATCGAGGGAGAGGTGTGGCGGGGTGAAGTACATAGTGGTCGTCAAGTAGGTGTTGAAAGAGTAGGCAGGATGGATATGCTGAGTCGAGGAGTGGCAGGATCGAGCGACCCGACGTCAACGCCAGCCAAACAGTCCCCTCCCCCCTTTCACTCACCTCTTTATATAAGAAAGGACACAGCCAACCTGGCACCCGCACCGCACTACCGTACTCCTCGCATATTCGAACATTCCCCCATTCGGCGCTGGCCACCGAAATCTAGATTGCGAAGATGAGATCCCGTCCGGATTAGGTGTGAGAACGCCTTGAGCCTAAAGGGGCTGGGTGAGGGATGGTTCCCATCGCTAACTTTAGCCCATACCGAGTCTAGCTGGTCCCCATTGGGGGCGATAATTTCCCGCGCAGAGACCGACCACGCACCGCGTCCCACGACGTACACGGGGATACATAGGTGGGAGGAGTCTTGGGAGGTGAGAAGTGGAGTTTTAATACGCCGCAAATGCGCCGTAGAAAAGATTCACGGCGCGACTTGTCGCCGCGAGATGTCAAGTCGGATTCAGCTGATTGCACCCGTTGTCCCTCCTCTCTGCCAATATATACATGCCTTTGACCAACATGAGTGACTCCTAGCACAATAAATGACTCCTAGCGCCTCTTTGTTCGAAATGACTCCTGCTGATGAGGCTAGGAAATATCAAGGCTGGGAGGTTCTCGTCAAGTATTGCTGCGCATCCGTCCTTGGTCCAGGTTATGACCGGGAGTCCAAAAATTGGATACACGTAGGTGCGGCGTATTTCGTACATAACCTCGGAAGACCTGGACGATGGCGCATCACCAGAAATTAGGAGACCATTACGGAGATAGTGTGCATGTGTAGGGAATGCGCTGGCAAGTCCAAAAGCTCCAAATAAACCAAGAGGCTCCAAAATTGTCGAAAGTCCACGAGTGGTTCGAGGCCCTACCAGATGACCTCGTTCGTAGATTTTGAGTAAGGGAACCCTCAGAGTAGTTTCTGCAGGGCGAGAACTTGATGCAGCCCAGTTTGAGACGTCTAGAAAGGCAAAGCAATGAGCCAGAGTCCAGTCGTGACAATGCGCCGACTGATTCCCGGGCGGCACAATCATCTGCCAGAGAGGTAGGAAGCAGACGGCCAGAAACTTTGAGTGTAAAAAGAGAAAAACGCGCCAGAAAGCGGGAGGACGCGACGACGAGAGTCGACACGTCAGACCATTCAAACTCCGCTGATGGCGGGTGATAAAGCCTTGGCGCGGAGAGTGACGCGCTCTCTGCTCAATCCAATTCACCACGGACAGCACACAGCACAACATTTTGAGTAGCGAAACGAAAATCCCTTCTTGCCTCCGCGATCCCTCCTCAGACTCCTAGCACGATCAACCACCACCACCACGGCTCCCTTCAGTCCCTCCACCACGACCCAGTCCTCGCCTGTCGCATGTTAGAAGTCACAGGCCGTTGCAACCCTCACGCTCGCCGCTCTCCAACAAAACTTATGGCCGCATCGGCGCGAGCCACGCCTCCGCCGCCTCAAACTGGTCGATCAGCTCCCGCAACACCGCGCCCTCCGAGTGCAGGTGGCGCATCGCCGTCAGGGCCTAGAGTGCACAGGGAAATGAGTTAGCAGGTGAAACGATAAAAATAGGTGGAAGACCCAAGGAAAGGTGATAAAGCCTGAACGGCGGGAGTGCATGTCGGCCCACCGCCTCCCACGTCACGGAAGAAATAGGAAAAAAAAATACAACGTTTGCACCCGAACATTTGCACCCGGCGGAAAATGGGCGCCGTGGGCGGGCGGACCAACGCGCCAACCTGCCATGATGTAGTAGGAAAGCCTAGGCATTGGGAGCACGTTCGCAAGCGCTTCATGCACGAAGGCAGATGTACATGGACAGCTCCCGACATTATGCAAATCATCCAGCCGCCGCATCTGCGTGTCAGACGAAGGCAGAAGACGGTCCCAGGCTCCGGTGGTGCATACGCATCGACAAATACAGAGCATCAGCCCATAGCGGAGCACGACGCCGGAAAGCACAAGACAACGAAACGAGGGCAATAGGTGAAGCGGGTGTCCCGGCGCGCCCTGTCCAACGCAGATAATGACGCATATACAGGCACCGGTGCCCGACAGTGAGAAATACTACAGCAGGGGAGAGCAATTATAGCGCCGATTCATAGTGCCGAACAGCCCTTGGGCACAGCCTGGCCACAACAGTATAGAAGCTGTTTGCCTGCCCCAGACGAAAGAGATGATGCGAGGCGAGACCGAAAGAGGCCAAAAGAGAAAGAAGCCAAAGCGGGAAAAAAGAAAGAAACAGAGAAAATCGACTGGAAACGCACCACATCCCAAAAGCGGAATCCTCGCTCCACCTCGAGCTTCGGCGACTTGACACCCGGGAACGTCTCCTCGCAGATCTCGAGCGCCATCGCCTGTGGAATCCAGTCAGTCACTGCTCTTTGCCTAAGAAGAGCGGATCGGAAGAACGCAAAACCCACTTTCGCCTCCTTGACGCCGGGCGCATTCGGGTCCCGCACGCGTGTGCGGTTGTTGATGTGCGTCAGCGCGTCGAGGTACACCTTGCCCAGCACACCGAAGCCGGTGTTAACCTGAAGGGAGTTTACGGGGAGCATGAGAGAAGAGCCGCGTGATAAACGCAAAACGCACCTCAGTCTGGAACGGTAGGCTCAACGCGATGTCGAGCAGATCATCCCGCGCACGGCGCGCGTCGTTCCGGAGGAGCATATTCAGCGAGGCGACCTGGGTATGTGGACGTCAGCGGGCGCGCCGTCGAGCAAGTTGCGAGCCAACGTAGCCAAAGACGAACCTCGAGCAGCGTGCGCAGGGCACGGGTGAGGCTGCGGACGAACGAGTTGAATACGAGCAGCTCTCGCGAGAGCGGCGCGGACCACGGCATGGGCTAAAGGGCGGAGGGATGTTAGTTTTATGGTCTGGGAAAGAGGGAGTCGGGGAGAATGGGTGGATTGGTGTGGCGTAGAGGATAAGTATGGAGAATGAAGGGGCGGTAGGGATGAGGATCGCAAGTGAATGGCGGATGAAAGAGAAGAATCGCCAACACACCTTGAAATTCAGCGGCACAATGCTGAGCACACGCATCACAAGCAGCATACATGCCTTTTCTTCGTCTGTCACGTAGGGTGGTAAGCGCACATCCAGACAAGAGAAAGACAAGAAAATTTTCAAGAAAACGAAAAAAATGGCTCGTCCCAAAAGGGAAATCGCCCACGAACCCAAACAAAGAAACAAATAAAGATGAGAAGGCGGTCAGCTCACCCGTCCCAAAGCTCGGCCCCCCGCTGAATGCCCGCCCGCTCCACAGATGCCCGTGCATCACCCCCGCGCGCACGAGCTCGAGGAAGAGGTACAGCGGGTCCTGGAATTTGTCGTTCAGCTTGGCGTTCTTGATCGCCGCGTACATCGCGCGCGCGAGCGGCGAGTGCGTGTGCGTGTTGAGGAGGAAGCTGTCGAGGATCATTAGCTTTCATCTCTGAGCACTCCCCGCATCTGCGCCTTGATGCCAGCTATGAAGGGGCACGATGCCCGAGTCGCGAGGAGGAACGCAGCAACGCGAGTCGTAGATGCAACAAAACTCCAAAACTCACCCCCGCAACTCCAAGAACCGCCAAATAACATTCGCCACCACCTCGTCCTTCTTCTCGAGCGGCGCAGCCGACTTGCCCTTGGTTCGCGCCGCAAAGCGTTCCGTCGACGTCGCGCCCAAGCACAACGCAAAGTCAATCGTGGAGGACTACGTGAGGGCAAGCATCAGAGGGAAACGAAGAAGGATGGAAATAAATCCTAAATTCACATTCTGCCTCCTCAACTCCTCCTCCACCACCGCATAACCGACGTTCCACCCCGCAACGCGCTCCGCCAGCTGCGATCGCGTTAGCACGGCGCTCCGGCTCCACAGAAAGAAACGCACCTGCACCGTCTGCGGTGCATTATGCTGCACCGCCTTCTGCGCGTGTGGCCCGGGCTGCTCGAACCAGAAAAAGCCCGCGACCTTGCGGTTCGCCCAGAAGGGGTGCGCGACGGAGGAGAGGAGGGCGAGGGCCTGCGAACGAACCAATGTGAGCACGAGACAAAAGATAAAGGGAACGGTAGCGCAGGAATGAAGACGAGAGGGAGAGGCGAGGAGGAGCGGGCCAGGGGATATGAAACCAAGCCAAGCAAACAAGGAAACTCACAGTCGCCCTCGGCCCCGTCTGCCCATCCGTCACGACCTCCTTCACAAACCGCTTATACTCGGTCGTCTCCCCGTTATCGAGTGGCGGGCCTTCAGCGATTTGCCCGCCCGTGAGCCACACAAGGGCCTGCGGCCCCAGCAGCCCGCGTGAGAGGTAGAAGAAGACCTGGGGAGGGAATTAGTGATCGGGTGCGGATGGCAATAAGAGCAAATTTGACGCACCTCATCCGGCAACCGATGCGTAAACACCTCGTGCAAATCTGTCGGCACATCCGCGGCGGTCGGCACCCCGCTCCCCATCCCCCCTCCCGGGCCGCCTGGTCCCCCGCCCCCGCCGCCGGCGTTGTGGTTATTCGGGTTGTTGGGGCCTGCAGAGAAGGTGGGTAGTTAGTGGGAGTGAGAGGGAGAGAAGACCAAGGAAGAGAGAGATAAAGAGGAAACGCACCGATCGCCCCAGCGGGCAACGCAATGGGCAGGGGCAGCACGACGCCCTCGGCGGAGAGGATGAGCGAGTAGCGGACCTGCGTCCCAAAAAAAAAGTCAGCATTACATTCAGCTAATTTAAATTTAAAGCGGCCGAACACCCGATCCCAAACAAAAAAGAAAGAAACTCACCATACTCCGCACCCTCGCATACTGCTCCGCGTATCCGATGCTCTTGACGGCGGGGTGCTCCGCGAACGCGCTCACGGCAGCGAACCCGCTCTTGTAGTATTTTACCATGTCGACGGTGGCCTGGCCAGTGAGATTCAGTTCGAGTTATTTTTTATTTCCCAAATGGAAAGGGGGAGTAAGAGAAAGATAGCAACACACACCTTAACAGCCGCCTCATGCATCGTCGGCGGGAAGGGCGCTGAGAGCGCGCATCCCACGAGGATGCCCACGTCGAGGAACTGGTCGTCCGTCACCGTCAGCTCCTGGAGCAAAGCGCGCTTGGAGATGTAGGTGAATGTCGGGGTGGTACCGGAGGTGTTGGGGGCGCCGGCGGGGGCGGGGGAGGCGGTTGTTGGGCTAGTAGGATATGTTATGAAAGCCAAAAATAGACGGAAGGAAGGGACGCACGAGGACGAGGGGTTAGCGTTGCCGAGGTCGAGGGAGGTGATGAGCTTGTCGACGCCCGGGTAGAGGAGCGTGTCCGTCGGGCCATAAATGGCGTGGATGTATTGTTTCGGGTGACGCGAGAGATAAATGAGCTGCAAAAATATTACCGTTAGTGATTGAAAAAAAAAGAAAAATTAAGAAGGGAAGGCACACCTGCGCCCAGGACCCATACGGCGCGACCATAAACTCGACATTGCGATGCCTGAAAATGCGGAGTACCATCCGCCACAGATCCCACTGCGCGAACGCGCTCCGGCCCTCGAAGAGCCGCGTCGCGGCCTCCTCCTGGCCCGCCTCGTACTTGGCCCACGCGTCGCGCCGGTCACGGCACGCGTCCGTCTCCGCCTGCCCGCCCACCCCGCCCGGGCCCCCCATCCCCATCCCCATCCCCCCGCCGCCCATGTTCATGTTCCCCATGTTCATGCCCATATTCATCCCCATCCCCATATTCATGCCCATGTTGTTCATGTTGTTATTGTTGTTCCCCCCGGGCCCGCCGGCGCCCTTCCACCGCCGATTCGCGCTGAGCCCGGGAAAGACGAACACGGGCTTGATGCGCAGGCGCTCGAGCGTGCGCAGATCGGCCTCCACGCGCGTGGTGAGAGCGAGGGGGAGGCCACCCGTCGCGGCGAGCAGGGGCTCGCGAGTAGGGGGAAAGTCTGTGAGGGATGTTAGGTAGTGGGAGGCATCGATGCCGAGGCGGGTGTCTGCCAGCGCCGCGAGCGGGAGCGTCGTCGGGTGGTGTCGCTCTTGCAGGAATGCTGGAAAAGTGAAAAATTGACAGACAATCAGTAGGGATACTGGCCATAGACTCGTCTGCCTCACTCTCAAGATGTTTAATGGGCATGCTGGCTGGATGCTCGCTGTCGCCTGCTCGTCGTAGTCCAAACAAAATGCAATCACAAGCATGTCACAACACTCTCACAACATGCAGTGGTTCAAAAAAATCCTACGATGGCTTGTTCGCCCTGAAACTCGACCAACGCTGTCCTCCAAGCAACCATCGAAGTTGTCGTTGAAATTCCCACATCGAAACGGGAATAAAGAGCTTATATCGACTGTGGTTGAACGAATTCAACGTTGTACATACTTGAAGACAGTTTAGATTTACTTAAAGGAGAGCCCGAGTTTATGACATGAATTATGGCAGGTTGGTTGGCCCCGCGAAAATATTTTGCTTCAGTCCTAGTGTATTTTTTTCGGGTCAAGTCACCCGACTTGTAAGTCTGCTCACCGTCTTCAGACTTCAAATGCTGAGAAGGCTCGATGTTAAATCGGACGTCAACATACGCAGAAAATTTTAGGTACGAACCTTGCATGTGGATGCAGGATCGTCGATCAGACCCACAGCGGCCTAAACGTCCAATGCGTCAAGCTATCATACGCCTCCCTTCCCTCCAAAAACAAAAAATTCAAACCCTCCTCCCGCAGGTCGTTCAATTCCTCGAGAAGCGCAGGCTCGGGCCGCGGCCCATCCTCTACAAGCAGCACCGCCGCCTCGAGCGCCCGATCCGCGACATCCCATCGCGAGCGCAGCATCTGCACGTACAGCCCATAATTAAAGGACACCTCGTCCTGGCACCCGAACGAAATCCGCGACAAATGCGGCATGGTCAGTGTCACCGGCGCTGTTCTGCCGGCGGGAGGAGTGGGGAATGTCAGATGCGCAAGCAGCGCATCGGCACCCCCGTACGCCCCCGGGCCATTGTTGATATTGTTAACAAAAGCATCTTGCTCCCAATGCTCGATCGCGAACGAGAGCTCGCTAATCCCGGGGAACCGCCGCAGCATCTCAATCGTCGTGCGGAAGTTCGGCAGCCCGACGATGCAGAGCGCCCGAAATCTGGGCGCCGGCGCGCGCGCGATGAACGCGTCGAGGGGGGGCAGTATATCCGGTTCCTCGTCTGGCCCGAGGAAGAACGCAATCTCCTCCAGGATGTCGGCGCGGAGGTAGCTTAGGGTCTCGATGTGCGAGACGTAGAGGCACCGCAGACGGGCGAGGTCAATGAGTTCGAGACCTAGACCGGCGCTTGGCCGCCAGGGAAGCACGTTGTCCTCGCCCCCATCGCAGATGCCGATATGCGCCTTGACGAGGTGGTGGGTCGCCTTCAGGATGCCCCGATGGACGTCCCACGGCGCGTCGACGTGATACCAGGTGAGCTGCTGCGCGGGGAAGAGAACCTGCGGGCTAACATTCCGGCGGCACACCCCGACATGCAGCAGGTCCACGGACGCATTGAAGCAGTCGATAGGCTCCGTCTCCACCCTCTCTCCCGTATACTGCAACCACAACCTGCGCAGTGCGCGCACACGATTCCGCAGGCCGGCCATGAGCGGAAGCAGATCCGGGGTGAGCGTAAGACTGAGTTCCTCCCACCTCCCCGCCTCCTCCGCGAGATACCGGAACATCTCCACCTGCGGCCGACACTCACTCTCCTCGTTCCCATAAAAGTGAACCCGGATGAGCCCCCGCGCGCGCGCGAGCTGCGTCTTGACCGCAGCCAGCGGATACACCTCCGTAGCATCCAGCGAATAGTCGAGCGTGATGTCGGCCCACAGCCCCGGCGTCGCGATGCCCACCGTCCTCCACCGCCGGCTGACCCGCGTCAGCACCCACGGGCAGCTCTGCTCGATATTCATCCGCCCCCGCCGCAGCGCCTCCCGGAGCGGCGGCAGCGTCCAAGAAAACACCTCCCCGAGCACCTCTGGCGGCAGCCTCCGCAGTGGCGACAACACCGCCTTGTTCTGCGCGCGGTAGCCCGCCAGCGTCGTGCGCTCACCCTCCAACTCCCCCAGCCGCGCCCGAAGACGCACGATCTCGGCATCGAGGCGTGCTAGACGCGCGGTAGTTTGCGAGACCGCCGCCCGGAAGAAGGGGATCTCCGAGTCCAGGGGGACTTCGTTGGAGTGCAGCAGCGCGTGAGGTCGGCTTCCCGACGCGATTTCTGTGGCCATGGCTGAAGCGACGGACTCCGAGTCGCTCGCCGCCACCGGGAGTTTGGTACCACAATGTGAGCAGCTCATCGAGTCTCTGAGGGAATGCCCAGGTTTCAGTATGCTGGCAGGAACTATTGACGCCACACTATGGCCATCCGCTCACCGGTGCGGCAGATGGACGACAAAAGGAGAGTTTTTCATCTGCCAGTGGCACGGATGCACCGGCCCGCCTAACAAAATCCGCGGCCCGTCAGGACAACCATAAAAGTTTGAATTCCAAAATTACTTGCGCCTCTTGACCCGTGAAAAATACGAGTTGTCTTGTGCTTAACTTTTGGGCGGTACTGCTGGCAGTTTATGGTCCCGTATCAAACAACAAGTTAACTGGAAGTTATAATTTGGGAGCAATCACTGCTGCGTTCAATTCTGCAAAATATCATCTGGGAGGGTGTCTGAAGCTATCCGAGAGTATCCAACAGTATCGGATAATATGATCCCATCTCACCTTTTCATTCTGTTTCTTATTATACGGCGCCGCTCACCTTGTGAGCCGGCATCAGGAGGCTCCTCAGGCTCGCTTCTTTCAATGCAATGAGCCACTACTGTACTATTTCGACCAAATGTTCATTATTTTACATTTTCGTCGACCGAGGTGACCGATAAATTCTCTTCTGAATAATAGTGATTTTTAGGCACATCAAAAAAATTCGGGCGTCACCATCACCTGAACATTTGGTGGAAATAGTACAGTAGTGCGGGCGGTGAATTGCTTAAAATATGCGATATCTCTATTGTTCCGGTCACTGGGGGAAATTTCGGTCAGACAGCGTAGCCATAGTTGGCCCAGCGAAAACGATAATGGCGGGGTGATAGCGGGCATGGCGCGGGCATGTGCATAATCCACCAGGTTTACAATTCTGTTTACTCCTCGCACCGTCTCTAATATCCCGGGCCTCTCCGAGGCCGTTATCCGCCAAACTTCGAGTCCTGCGCGAACTTCGACTGAACGACGACAATTATAATCTAATCTTTTGGTAATGATTATCTGCTTCCATGATCGTCTATCCTTGCACTGTTGTTCACACGATACGAGGGTATTCACCACTACTAAATATTCAGAACAGCCTTCGGTGGATGCCAAAAATATCTGCGAGCAGATAGCCCATGCGGTAAGTATCCACGTTGGTATCCGCACGCTGATAACTGAGATACCCTGCTGATTGATCTCTCTCGATACCCAAGATATCCAGCTGGTGAATAATCCACCCTGATATCCACCGGGAAGATATCTGATGTCGCGTAGTGGATATCGTCTCCTGATATCGGAAGTATCTACCGGATATCTACCCTCATGATATTTTGCAAAAAAAAATCAGTGAATCGGAGCGTGGAACTAAACGAAGCGAGGGTGAGTGAAAGCAACCGCCAGAATCAGTCTACTCCTACCTAGACCTCCTTAATATATCTAGAGCTTCAAATTCCACCTAGAATCCGCCGACGTCGTTCTCCGAACAAATTTCGAACCGTGACCGTCGTGTGAGGCGAGCATGGTTATGGGTACCCATATAACCTCGAACGAGATAAATGTCAGTATGGTCTTCGTTGAGGCCCAGGGCGCAGGATCATTGTCACTGTCAGTACGGTCTTGGCCCTGTTCAAAGAAGGGGAAATCATGTATGGCATTCCGAGTGAACTCACTGACAGCAGCCAAGCGCATTCCAATTGAGGTTTGCGGGTCTCCGCACAACCGTAACCGGATGGGATCCCTAAGGCCTAGTTCCAGTTCGAACTGTCAGTACGGCCCTGGACTTACTACAAAACACAGAAATTCCGAGGTGCCGCCGATCTAAAAAAAACTGACTTAGAACTCATCACAATTGACCCGATCGGCCCTTCTCACCTCCATGAATCAAACTCGAAATACTCGGACGCGCTTCAAAATAAAATAAAATAGCACGCGGTACACCAAGACGCGACGTATGAAGCATTCCCAGCAGGCTTGTGTCAGCTCCTCAAATTCCGTCGTGGGAAGTCGTTTAATTATATCGTAGTCAGCGCCGTTACCGTCGGTCATTTGGTGGAATGGGAATAAGATTTAACACAGTATTGCATACGGAGGTACGCGCGCGCCATCGACGGAGTGGGAGTCGGCCGAAATTAATCTGTCTGCTTCTTTTTTCTAGCCAGAGATTCACAGACGATCCCACAGGATATATAGTAGGTGAATGAATTATGTCTGTATCTTGAAACTGACCGTGTTAGCCGGTAACATTTGGAATCCCAGCTTGCATCTGCTACTCCGCCTCCAACCGACTGACTGTGTGGTTCTCGGAGTTTCTGTCAAAGAAAATGTACCTTGTCGGCGTTCTCAGTAAGTCCATCGGATTGTAACGGAACTTGGTCACTCAGAACGGATTGCGAATCCTCCTGCGAAAGAATAAAAATAACAAGATTCTCGCCCTCATCTAGGCTGCACTAGTCACGTATCAGATTTAGCCATTGTTGATACTGTTTTTGGGTGGCGGGACCATAGGCAGCACCTTATGGTAGGGATGCTGGGTTAAAAATAGGATACTAATGAAATCTAAGAGGGACGGACTGCAGGTGGATGTCGTGGGAGGTGCGCATTGACGCAAATGAAACGACCAACCCATGTATGTAATGTAAACAGTGGTGTTTCCAGGAATCGGAATTACCCGCTACCTATAGGATAATTCGATATTCTGACTGGTCATTCCAAACCACTTTTGAGCCAAGATCCATGGGCTCCAAGCCTCGCCTTCCACGATTACACGCAGTATGATGCCTCGAATGGATTCCGATGGTCCCCGTGTTCATTGAATCGGTCCCATCCGCCTCCCACGATAATCGCAAGTCTCAAGCGTCAAGCCCAAGGCGCTCCTAAAAATGGCATACTGCGCGTCTCACGAACGCCCGGGACCGAACCCCAGTTCGTGGTTCAACCGTGGGATTTTCGGATTTTCGGATTTTCGGGAACTTGAAGATGAGCCGGTCCGTGACCGCGTGACCCGCCGCGCCGCATCAAAATAACCAGTGTCACGGTCTTAGTTACCACCGCTGTGGCTTCGCATCTTTCCACACCCTTCGCACTCATTCAGGTGGCAGGTCATTCACTGACCCAGTACACCGTATTTCCCTCTCTTCCACCCAACGAGACCAAATTTAGCCAGCATTCGGGAGTATGCATCTCCCGGTTGCGTCTTAGCGGATATAAAGCACCTTGTATCGGTCTCGGTAGCTGCGCCGTTCGCGCGAGGATCGTGACTGCTTGCAGAACGTCTTTGGAAAGTCGCATGACACCTGCTATCCCTCCTTATCGATTCCCCGCCGACTTTTCCGGAGTGGGGCGCCATCGTCGTGAGCTATTGACGCGCAGCAGAGACGTTACTCAATGCATGTTACCCCATCTGGTGCCAATGCACTGTTTCCCACACGACGCTCGGTCGCCCAAGCGCCACGGCCAGCAGTCCCATCCCTTTCGACGGCTTGAACGGTCCTCACGCCACCAAAACCTATCGCAGGTAATCGCCCTGGCATCGTGGGGTTCACTGGTCGGCGCTCCCACCCTACATCCATCTATCCGTCCACCTCAGACATAATTAATCACCCCTAGCGCCGAGCTGACAGCATTGGGAATTTTGTGTGCATCACGCTGGTGTTCGCATTCACATCTGGCCCGGCCGCGATGAACGAGAACCGCATCAGCAACTTACATGGGGCGAAGCAACGTTTCCCTCGCTGCCACTGTTGTGCTTCTTCTCCGCAATCGTTTTTTGCTTCTTCATTCGAAGCACCAAGATGGCAAGACTTGCCGAAAAAGGGTTACACAACGTTTATGTGCGGGCTATTGGCTATTGCCGGGCCCTGGACAATCATATGCTTTCTCTTCTGCCTTCAAACCTTATGTCGCCCCACTCAATTCGCCGCTTGTTCTGCTCTCACCGTAAACCCGTCCCACAGATGTCGAGCCAAGTACAAGCCGTCAAGGTACTCCACAGTGCCTCCATACTCACGGCCGGAACAAAATACAATGGTCAAGCTGATCAGATCCAGATGGTCAATTTTCGTCAAAAGCACCGGATAAACGAACAAACGACCTTGGTCCCAGCGCATTCAAGCTCGTCGCCCTTTCAAGTTGAGTTTCTTTGTACTTCTACTCTCTGTGTTGTAGCTTCGGGCGCCTTGTGGATGTTTTTGCGAAGAACGCCATGACATCTGACATCGGGCTTTAAAAGCCCCTTGAGAACAGTGCCCAGGTTGCATTAGCTTGAAGCACCCATGCTGCAGCAAAATGTAACGTTTTTTTGCAGCAAGGCCCCACCCATCCCCGCAGTTCGGCCCCATTTTCGATGGGGCAGTCGGCGTTTCCCATATACTATTGTTTAAAGCGGCTTCCCACTACAATAGCCAAAACGGACATCACGGACTCGACTTGCTGGCGATTAAATTGACGCTTATATTCCCAATTGCAGCACGCAGTCGCCGTCGTCCCATATTGTTATTATGTCGGGTGATCGACCTTTCCTTGGGTAAATCAACATCTAAATTCGAACTCCACCCATTCGGAAAATCTCATCGTTTACCGCGCACTGGGGAGCTCGTGGGTAACTAATTCATAGGCAGCTGCTTTAACGCCACATGAAGCAGGAAAAAAAGGGTCGAAAGGCGTGAGAGGGTCTGTCTACGGTCGCATGCACACCAGGATGTTACATAGGTCGCTTAACGATAAGTGGAGGTGACATACGTATTTGTCGGTGGGGCAACGCATCGACGTCCCACCTTCCAATTTCCACGACCGAGCAGTTAGAAGTGCCGAAGGATGAGAACTCATCATGAAGCATCACGGTTCTTTCGTCGTCAGTTTTGCAACCCGAGACGGTCTCACTGGTACTTCCGCGCGGATCCCCGGCAGAAGGTATGGCTCTGCGTGCGCGCGCCGGCCACCTCAGTACGGATTTTGTGAGGAAGTATCTGTTATGTGCACCCTCGTATGGCAACAGGGACTTGGCAGCTCGACTTTCGGCCAAATTAGGGAAAACCATCAGATCACATATGATGTCCGTTCGGCAGTGTAAGTAGGACCCCAGAGACAAGTCATTTAGTATGAGACCCATGTACCACCTTTTGTCGTGAGCTGTACCCAAGAGATATTGAGTCTATTCAGACGACTGGCATATTCATGCACTCATCCAGACTTCCTGTGAATATACCAAGAGGCCAAAAGAACTGGCCCCCATGAGCACTGGGTAAATTTAACGAAGCGCATAAACTGACAAGATCAACTGCGACAAATCATGCTTACGATGCCATGGCTGTTGTGACATTCATGGCAAGAATTACCCAAGTGGCTTTGAGTCTATTCAGAGGACCAGCATATTAACCATTCCATCCAGAGTTTAAATGCACATACCTGGAGTCCAACAAAACCGGCCCCCATGAGTAAGGGGCAAATTCAATGAACGGTGTAACGCCCAAAACAGCAATAATGTAATGACACATCATGTTTATTATGATGTCACCTTGCTTTCGACAATCATCCCAAGTCTTGTTCACTTGTTGGCTGAGCTCTGTTCCTCTCTTGAAGCCATGCCTGAGCTTAAGGAAGTTCAAGTGTTTCGACAATATATACAAAATTTCATAGAAAAGTAGCCTCCAAAGTCTCTCAAAATCTTGAATCTCTATGCAGATGCAAAGATCTCGGAGCAACCTGCTATGAAGGACAGAGAAGATGCATTGTTTATCCATGCTAAAACTCTCCCTCTGAAATCTACACACTCTGATCGCTTGAGATGGACATCCAAAAATTTTCTTCTTGAGAAAAGCATTCCGGACACTCACGGTCTCATGGTCCATCCAGTTCGTTCCCATCCCATATGATATTGGTGCCTTAATGTATACAGGTTTGGCAGCTGTTACCTCGAAGCCTCAGTGCTCAACTTTCACCAAACCATCTGTCTTGGCAATCCTTCCTATCTGCTTTCGAGGCACTAGAAGACAATATTATCACGGATCCCAAGTCGCTTGAGCCCAACCCATTTGAACATGTACTCAGACCTGACTCAAATCTGAACCCAGTGCCAGTTCCTTGGCATAGACTCGTGGATACCTCTCACAGTACTCCCGTGCCACAATCCTCCGGTGACTCTTCGCCACAATCGTCCTTCAGAGGCTCTTCGCCACTCACACCGCTTCCGTTTGACCCTATGGACAAACCCCTGGAACTCCCTTCCCTTGATAACCCTTTCAAGATCGGCGAGTCGCCATCTGCTAGCTGTCTGGTTCTCAAGTTAACCCCCCAAATGCCTCCGACTTGGCGTGGGCCAAACCTGGACCCCAGGTCCATGGAGAGAGCAGCAAAAGCAGACAAATGTTCATACCAATATCTGTATCACCATAGCCCTACTCGATGGTTCCTAAAGCTGGTGCGGATCTGCACGGAAAGACAGAGCATGGGGGTGGTCAGCAAAGGCCGGCTTGGACGTGAAGTGCGGTGGAAAAATAGTGCGAGTAGCAGTGGGAAAGGACTGTGTGGAGAGGACTGAGAGCTCCAGATGTTCGCGTGGAAGTCGGCCGAGGCCCAAAAACAAGCCATGCTGTTCAAGTAGTAGTCTGATTAGCATCTTGGACAATGGATGGGAAGATATGTCACCTTCCTCGTGCAGGCATTCACGAGGAACGAAAGAGCTGAGAGCAGAAGAGGAAACAGGAAGATTGAAAGCCAGAGACCTACTGGATGCCCTACATGAGAAATGGGACCCGAGGGAACCTCAACCAGAAGACTACGAAAACGAAATGGCACCACATATCCACGAAGACCCAGACACAGTAGATTTTGATCCCAGAGTGACCACGCACGGGACAATCGCAGACACCTTCCGAATCTTTACGAAAGGAGCCCACAACCTACACGAACAGGCCCCCAACAGGTCAAAGGCCACTCAGGGAACCCCGGAAATGAAGCTGCGGACATCTTTAGTAGCCAACGAAGGACGAGAAAAAGATGAACCCGAAGTCATCAGCACCAAACCGATCTCCTCGCTAACTCTCCCCGGCGCAAAACTGCAGGCAATGACTCAGTCGCTAGCCTACAAGATAATCAGACAAAAGAAAATGAACGAACCTGGATACAAAAAATTACTCGACCGCAACGCAACACGGAGAAACCTCGAATATGCGAAAGGCCCCCGACGACGGTGCGGTGCCGAACGCGAGCAAAATCTGGAAATCAACGAAACACAAGGATGTCTCGCGGAGCATCCGCTTCTTTTTGTGGATGCTAATACACGATGGCTACAAGGTTGGCAGCCACTGGAAGCATATTGAGGGCCACGAACACAAGGGCCCGTGCAGCCGATGCGGAGTAACAGAATCCATGGAGCACATCCTTACCAAATGCGACGTCCATGGTCAGAAAGAAATCTGGAAAATGGCAAGTGAGATTTGGAAAATGAAAACCAGGCAGGATCTGCCGCCCCCAACCATAGGGCAGATAATGGCATGCACGGCTATAAGATGCGGTGACGCCGGGACAACACATCTTTTTAGAATTATAATATCGGAATCAGCGCACCAGATATGGAGACTCCGATGTGATCGCGTCATTCAAGAAAAAGAGCCAGCTACACCACGGGAAATTCGGAAACGTTGGCTCAAAGCGATTAATAACAGACTCGGGATTGACTGCGCACTCACAAATGAAGTAAAATACGGGAAGAAAGCATTTGATAAACAACTAGTACTTAAAACATGGTGCAAACTTGAAGTTCTGAAGAACGAGGTAAACCTCCCTCAAGACTGGACATGGGAGGCCGGGGTTTTAGTGGGTGTCGGGTGAGCTGACAATGAAGGAGGAATGGTGGGTAACCACCATACCTCCGGAGTCAGTGAATCCGCAACCCCACACACAGTGTCGCGAAGAAATCGGGCACTAGTGCGGTTGCGCATCTCCTCGGGTGTTAGATCTCCTCTGGCCGGGTTCCAAGTACAAGGCCTCTCACCAATGGGTTCGGAGCGGACGACTAGGTCAGCCCGGAAGCGCAACGGTGCCGCCCGCGGGCACCGGTGCGTGAACGGGGAACAGGAATGTGCGCAAGCAGGACTGTTATTGCTCTGGATTATCAAACGTTCCACAAAAAAAAGAAAAAAAAAAACCGGGAGATTGAAGCTCCGACATCATACATTGAAAGGTACAGAGGTCAATGAGAGGTCTCAGGGGTCCTGAGTGCTATGCCGAACAGCCGGGAACGCCAATCACCGGTCTTTGCTTGAAGACCGGAGCTGCCAAGTCCCTGTTGCCATACCCTCGCGCCTCGAAAGGCGGATTGGTCCGGCGTTTGTAACCAGTTTCCGCTTCGTTGCTGTCTGCGGCCTTTCTATAACGAGTAACTTCAATTGAAGCCAATAAACCGCACTTTTTTTTCGAGGATGACGGTAACCATACTCACGCCTGTATGATACTGTACATGCGGCACCTGATGCCGCTCCCGCACGGCCGAAGAACCAGTCGCCGGCCAACAATTATCGGGGACTCGGAACAGGCGGCGACCGAAGCCGTGCCGCGCTTGAGCTCTGGCATGCAGCGGAACTAATCGGTCTGTGCAGTAGGCAACGACGTACAGCCCCGCGATGGGTTTTGGTATCTGATGACGGCGGGCTTGGGGCGGCGTGCGACGAATAACCACCACAACTCTCCTGGGATTGCCGAGCATTCAACGATGCAGAGTTTCAAGACTGTTTCAAGAGCATCACCACCTCAAAGCGAGCTCAGGGTAGAATGATCGAAGCTGCTCGCAGAACATACGGATCGAATCTTCCGCTAGCACCGGTCCCGCCAGCAAACGTTATGTTGAACGTGGCTCATCATCAATCAAGAAATCACTGGCACCGAATAAAAATAAAACGACGGTGGTCAAGGTGGGATTGAAATTTCACGTACCTTCGTGTGATTCCGAATGTGGTCTCCCTTTTCTAGCGGAACCAGTGTCCGTGAATGAGACCAGATGAGACGCTATGAAAAATAAAATAGAACTTGGAAGAACGTGCAGCAGTACATCTACAATCAATTCTGCCACATCCGCGGAAGCTCAGCCGAGCATTCGCAGCTATGAAACATCAAGGGGAAGGTACAGTCGAGACCCGAAAGATATGCAAAACATTCACCCAGGAGATTTGCACCGGAAGAAATAGTCGTTGCGGAAAGGATGGTATGATGCCACCATTGATTGTTTATGGCATCAGATTTAAAGTTCAGGAGGTCGGAGGCTCTTCTCGAGCGGTTTCTACTGTTTGTGGTGTCGTGGCAGGCCGCAAGCTGGAGAACATCGAATGGCTTCATGACTGCCAGTGATCCAGGGCAAAGTCGCACGGTTCGACTCATTGTTTACTTCCCTGGCGTCAAGGGTACTGGTAACTCTCGACTCGGTGAGACACGCTGCCAGATTGCTGTTCAAAGACCCAGGATACGGATAATCGCATGAGCTTTATGACGACCTACAAACGCTGGGGCTTGAGGTTCGACCCGTATCGAGACTGTGCCGAGGCATGCCAGTGTGCGTCCTATCATGAAGACTCTGAGTCTGCAGCCGAATAAGATGGAAGCTCTCGGAGAGTAGCAAACATATGCTAGAGACTGAATGGAGACGACTTGAGACTCCGGACTTGGGTGTAACATCGACTGCACATGTCGAGTGATGAGCAGGTGTATTTGTGGATAGGATAGCATTTGACTTTAATGAGAGGACGCGACCCACGCCGTCGACTACATTCGAGTGCCATGCAAACATCCTCCATGTAGAATTGCTGTCATGACAAATTGGATGCCTCTGGCTTCCTGAGGCAGTAAGGCCGGGATCCGGCTGAAGTAAAAAAAACTTGAGAGTCAGGATGCCCATCGTTGCGTGTGTGTCCGTGCAGGGAAGCAAATCACTATTTTAGGAAGAAAACAGTTCTGGTAAGCGATGGGTGTTCGAGGTGGAGAGGAAGGGAAAAGGGTAAAGAACTGCTGCATCGAAACGAGTTAAATCTACCTAGGGAGGAACGATGGACCCGGGCGGGAACGGTATAAATGCACCATGTTCCGGAATCCGCTTGGAGATTCCTTGGCGAGTGGCGACGCGAACCGTGAGGCGAAGTTTTGGTCCGGTTCAAATACCGCAACATCTATCGAGTTTTCTAGACACTTGACTACTATGTAGAGATTTTAGGACTCTGTGATTTTGCCTCTTGCATAACATGTAGACAGGAATGCGGCCGAAATTCATGGCGATGGATGGCGAATACCATGGATGCCTAGCCACGTCAAAATCCTGGACAAAAAGGTAGCGGCCTTCGCAAAATGGGGAAAACACTTGCCGAAAAAAACTTCATCGGTGGCCTATGAGCAGCCCCGGCTCGAGACGAATCGTGCTTGTTGCTACATACTATTAAGGCGTACAAAGTGAATGGGTTAATATGGATAAAGTATGTATGTATGTGCCCACAGTTCATGCAGTGTTCTCAAGCAGCAGCCCTATGTCTACTCAGCAGCTCGCTCAGCTTGCCTGCAGCGACACCGCGCCCCAACTCCTCATCCTCCTCGATCGCGGCCCCAGCCCCGCCCGCCTCGCTATGTGCCTTGCTGATGTGCGGGCGCGAACCGAGCACAAGCGAGAAACGCTTCGTGCGCACCGCCGGACGCCCATGCGGGTCGCGGTGCCCCATCCGCCCCTCTTGCACCATCTGCGTCCGTGCAGTCACGCTTGTCGTCTGCAGCGCGACCGCCGGTAGCGAAAAGCGCTTATTCCTCCTCGCCGTGTCCTCGTTCCTCCGCGGCGGCGGCTCGTCGTTCAAATCTACTACCGACCCGCCGATGTACTCTCCCTCCTCTTCATCTTCCTGCACGGTCGCCGTGATCGCGGACCGTGCCTCCTCAAAGTCCTCGAGGATCTGGTGGTAGCTGCGCGGGCGCAGCGGTGGTGAGCGCACGCGCACGCGGTGCCCCGCCATCTCGACATGCGACATGTCGCTCCCGTCGTCGGGGTGTCCCTGGTGCCAGTCGGACGCATTGCCCCGGCTCCTCAGCCGCTCGTACTTCTGGTTTTGCTGCCGCGCCTGCCCGCGGTCGAGCGCCATCAGCGCCTCGGTGGTGGACGCGAGCGGGAGCGACGGCATGGAAAGCCAGGACGGAAAGTTCGAGAGCGATGTCATAGTGTTGGAGTGGGCATTGGGCATACTGCTGTGCGGCTCGCCATCCGCCTCGTCCTCATCCGGCGGGAGTAGCGGAAACACCGTCTCGTAGCACGCGTTGCACGCACGCGCAGGCTTACTCGAGTCCTCCCGTGCATTGGGGTCCGAGATGAAGAACGTCTGGCAAAAGCATGTCAAAACAGTAACACAAAGCAAAGTCGCAGGGAGAACATACGCGATCAGAGCATGAAGCGCAAACACAACGCCCACAGAGCCTGCAATGATGCCTCCGCCTGCGCCACCCAAACGGCCGCCCGCAGCGCATGCATCCCTCCGTCTTCTCGTCGGGTATCCATATCGCCGGAACCCAGTGCTCCACCCGGCCCCTTCGCTCGATATTCTTCCCCTTCGTCTTGCCCTCCCGCACCGTCGTCAGTCGCTCATCCGTGGGTGGGAACGGTAGAGCCTGCAACGAGCGTCGCAGGTGTGCCGTAGACGACGAAGACGTCAGCGTCGAGTCCGGGTGGGTCGCGTTGAGCGAGACGAACAACTGCGTCTTAGTCTGCCTAATCGCCCCCGTCCACGCGTCTCTTTCTTCCTCGGAGTCTGCGCATAATTACATCAAACCTGAGTGAGCGCGATGGAAGACGCCTGGCTTACCGGCATAAAGCACGAAACTTCCCTCTGGGCTCAACACCTCGAACCGGCGTTCCTCGCCGATCTCCCGCGGGGGCGTGACGACTACGACTTCGAGGTCGATGAGCTCCGCGCGCCCCTTGTACACCCACCGCCCCTCTTCCGCAGCGCCGGTGCTCGCGTGCTGCCGACGTTTCATGCGCGACACAGGGTGGTGATACACGGACTTGCGCGCCGGCGGCGGCGGAAGCGCGCTGCGCGTCCCCGCGACAATCTCGCCCTCGGCGTTGCGCACGGGGAGCTCCGCCTCGCTCTTGCTGCGCGTGCGCACCATGCTCGGGCGCACGGGACTCGGGCTGGGCGCCGGCGAGGGGGGCAGGGGGCTGAGGCTGCTACTGTTGTTGCCGTTCGCCCAGCCCTCATCCGCCTCCAACCACACAAGGCAGTCGGAGAAGAGGAGGAATTCGCGGTCCCGCGGCGGCGCGCTGCGCTCGACGTGCGAAAGAGGCCCGCGGCGGACGAGCGCGCGGCCGGGTGTGATGAGCTGGAAGGGCAAGCTCGGCGTCGCGCGCTGCAGGGCTAGTAGCGAGAGCGTCTGCGCGTGCGTATGGATGGAGGTGTTAAGGGTCAGTGTGACTAAGCAGCCGTTCGATCAGTAGGGAATAGTAGGACGGCTGACTGGGATACGCACTCTTTGCGACGAGGGCGTGGACGGCGGTGAGTTGGGCGTGTTCGGGGTCGTCCAAATCCGTGCAAGAGATCAGGTCTTTGAGGAGCAGAAGGTAGCGTGGACAGCGTTGCACGATGGTGAGGAGCCAATCGCGAAGTTTGAGCTTGCCACAGCATGGATCTGCCTCTTGCGTCAAGAGGTACGCGGCGAACGCGGGGCTATAATTCGGGTTGGGGTGGTTGGCTGTCGGCGGCGACACAAGGTTCGACATGGAGGATATCGTAGACGGAAAGGCGGTGACGAAGGGGTTATAGAGCGACAGATATGGAAAATGAGAGACTAGGACGGGGGAAAGCGGGGGTGGATCTGAAAGAAGTGTCGAGGAATCCGCGTCGATGGACAACAGGGCGGACAGAGAGGTGAAAAATGCGCGGTGGAGGTTCCATATGTCGACGAAGTTGGAGAATAAGGACGCCAGATCAGATCGCTGGAGCAGCGGCTGGGGGCTCTCGAGCGACGCGATAATTGGCGTTAGAAAGTGCTATAAGATGGTTGAGTATTCATAAGAGGAGGGTGCTTTATAAGAACAGTGCCAACTCCAACTCTTTTTGGGCCTCAACGTCGTCTGGCCATCAACACGAGAGAAAGATGGGACATACCGAGTAGATCATCTCAAGGCCATCCACGTACGCCTTTTCTGTCTCGTAGAATTCTTGTATAATGTTGCGGCGTTTAGCTTCTCGGGGATCGTCGAGGGGTTTAACAAGCCTCCGGTTGCTCGACATAGGTCGGACCTTTGACTTCCTTGGAGGATTTGGGACGCTTCGAATGACCGCCGGCATCTGGACGTCCTCTTCCGGGAGCGAATCGAAAGAAGCTACACTGACGACCGATTCTCGTCGCGGGTTACTGGGCAAAGAGATACGGCGAAACGGGAGATGGGGAGGACGAGGACGCGGTGCTGGCTGAAAGTTCTTGTCTGTAGTCGGAAAAGCGACGACATATGAGCTCTCTATAGCACCCGTTCCGAGTCAGTCCGCCGTCATGTTTCGGCAGGAATGAATTACCAAGTGCCGCCATTTGCAAATAGGCCGGCCTGCACCGCCGCGCACTTGTACTGCAGCTGGTATGAGGCTCAGATGGCGAGAAGAGAAAGGAACCCCTGGACTGCGACGATGACTGCTTTGGGAAGACGAGGACGATATTTGCACATCTTTGTTTCTAATGCCACCCTGCCGCTTGCCTGCCACTACCGCGGTGGTCCCATTGACGAATATAGGAGCCAATGACACTGTCATGGCATCTCTTTTGTCTCGGAGCCAAGTCGCTGATTCTCCTTTTATGACGGAACTGGACCGCTCTCAGCTGGAGGAAGAAAAAGCCCAACATTTACATAGCGCATCTTCCTCAGACTGTGCCTCTGGATATTCAGTTCGTCGTGGGCTACTCTGCTTCCGCGAGCAAAAAAAACAGCCTGCCAGTGGCAGCGATCGAGAGCTGAAACAGTCTCCTTTTGATCGGAATACTGAACTGGAGATAAGTTGTCGGTTGAGCCAATGTAATACTTCACCTCCAACGCAACGGAGGAACCAACCAATCCCATGGAAGTCACAACAAGGTCGAATCCGCCGTGGCTCTACTCTTGGGGCATTCTATTTTCTCTCTAAGTTATGACAATCAGCCAAAATTCTCGCCCGCACGATCGTCAACACGAACGGTTTGGAAGAACAAGAGAGTGGCGCGACTCGGATACCTGCGGATGTGCTCGTGCAAGACAGGTTACCCATACACGCCCGCGTTCCATTTCGATTTCTTCTGGCTACATCCTCTTCCGGGCGCGCTCTGAAGACCTGAGTACTTGATGAGAAGTTTAGACTTGATGACAACATCTTATAAACGCCTATCCGGCGGCCTCATTGATACTTACGTCGACGTTCTAAAACTCTGCAGGTAGCGCGGAAGCTCGCTGTAGTTCATAAACACTCATTGACCTAGACTCAAAGATACGTTCATGGGGTTAAACAAAATCTTCGGAATGACTTTGTTCGATTGTAGGCTCAAATTCGAGGAAATCGTCGCGTCATCACCGCGATGCGGTCGGAGCTGCCCAACCCCTGCATTCTCAGTTCCAGCCCCTTCCCGGATTTCATCTTGACTTGGACGCTCTCATAGTTTACGAAGAAGGATCACAAGAACTTCAAAAGAAAAACCTTGACTTGGCAATGGTGCCCCTCGTCGTGAAACTGCGGAAACTACACTTGGAAACTGTCTCGATATCCTCAATGTGCTCACAGCGGGGGAGACTGGGTATCTGCAATGGGCTAAAACGTTAACGATCGTCTCAGGCAGCCATCCGGGTCCTAGAACAGACATAAACGTAAAGATTTCCGCTCAGATGCAGGATCTTCTTTCGGCCCTGGCGAGCATGAAGAAAAATCGAACCGTAAAGTATGAACTAAAGTTAGAGAAATAATGCTTATATCTCCTTCACAGGTGGACGGACGGCGCGGGGAAACCTCAGTGGCCTCGGAGCATCATTCGCAATTTTTTGAGCCGGGGATTCCTGTCTTCAATCGTCTCGGGATACAGGCCTCCATTCCCGACTCCTTCTGCCACCCAAAGTACGGAACACCCATGTACTACCGGAACGCAGTGTGAACGGAGATTAATGCCGTTGTACAAGTCTTCCGCCCCTGCGCTGGCTCGCCAGCATTCGTTTGGGCCGGGTTTGAGCGGTATGAACAGAAGCCTGCCACCGGCCAGTGGACCAGTGAAATGCAAAGGGGCAGGGGGGGCGCCAGATTGCAGCGACAGAGGGTGACTTGGAGGTCGTTCACCTGTTTGGTGTATGGGCATCCTCAGGAATCCAGACAAACCAAGGCAACCAAAAATCTGGTTCGTTCTAGTTTTCAATAATAGTCGTGCCGGCGGTCGGCAGTAAGTACAACTGATGGCATCAGCCAAACTTACGAATACAAATGCGTCAAACTTCATCATGATCCTCTCCTTGAAGCCGGCGCGTTCTCATTATGCAAGCGTTATGCATTATCTTAAGCTATCTCGTTCGTCTCCCATGCTAACATCAGCTTCAGGCTTGAATCATATGTCCGAGTGGCCGGTTTCAGCCCATCAACACGAGATCAAGAAGAAGAGAGAAGAAAGGATCCTATAGCGGCCTCAGGCCGCTCTGCGCACGAATGGAGACAAATCATGGAGCAAAGCCATCCGCATCAACCCGGACCCAACCAATTAATGTGAAGGCACTGCAGATGCAATGCATTCCCAGGGCGACTTGAATGAGCTCGAAATAATGGCGCCTTCAAATAGACTGTCCCTCGGTCTCCTTAACGTTCACAAGGAGCTGCGGAATTCAAGCAAGAGGTCCACTCTCTCAGCTACTGATTCGTCCCTCAGGCCTCCTGACGCAAACCACGAGAACTATGTAGCAGAGCAGATGACGCGTTCGAGATGCGGCTCTCGATCACGAGGACCCTCTTTCCTCCAAGCTTGCCATAGCCTAGTCATAGCCTTCCCTGCACCCGCGTGGTTATTCTGGTCATTTTCTTGATTGGCCAAGGGAGGTAGAGATGACCTATGTCGCCTTGGATATAAAGCATCTCGACTCCGTTCGTCTAGCCTGTTTACATCTCCCGCAATGCTTTTCCATCTAGTGTTGGTATCTCTCATCTCCTCAACTGTGGCCCAGGACCTTGGTGTTCCGCTGTCGTGGCGGGTGCGTCTTCCTGTTTCTCATCCTCTTTGGTATACTGCAACAATGGGAACAGGAATTCAACAACTCCCGTACTTTGTCGCAGCGCATCACGATAGCGCAGAATGCCATAAACCAAATTACACCACAACTGGACTCCTCAACTGGAGAGTTCAACGGTGCGTCGTAATGACCAGCATATATATATACATTGTTGATAAATCCTCTTTTGGGTGACGCAGGTCTTGGATACTGGCAGTCGGGGAACGTCTGGTCGGCTCTCGCGAATCAGGATTACCTCGCTAAGACGACGACCAATCAAGCCTTGGTTCAGAATAACCTGAATCTCGTTTTCAGCCGCTGGGCACATTATGATCAATACCAGTGCGTCTTTTATTCCATGTACGAGAGTGATGGAGATTTGACGTGTCAAAAGGGTGAGTTGGACCACTCTGTCAGTGTTGAACTCAAGTTAATTCGTGCCGGAAAGTACAATGATGATGCTATGTACGTTCGGGCCATACTTTTTTTGTGTAAGAAACTCATATATATTACCAGGTGGTGGGCTACAGCTGCGGTGTACGGCTATCGGGCTTACAAAGTAGGTTTAATGTTGCGTCATTTGCGGTACTAAACGAATGTCCAGGATGCAACATTACTGGCACATGCCGTTGATGTTTGGACTCATGTGACGGGATAGTGAGTACGGATTCTTCTTCGGAGTGCATGCGAAACTCACCGTGACTAACCAGTGTTATAACTGCGGCCGATGCTAGTGCCGGGAAGCAACCCAACAAAGATTTTGCGATTGAAAGCACATGCAACGGAGGTCAGTTGGTTTGATTATCCTGATCCTTTAACGGAACCTGATGCTCAACAGTAACCATGGCCGGGGGCGTGTTCTGGGTAAATCTGAGCTCTTGATCTTCGACTTGTCTCTCAAACGACGACCAGAGACCCACCACGGATGATACAAGCGTCAACTCGATTACGACGGGGTACGTCTCAGCTTGTAGAAAATTGTTCCTTTCATGAACATCGTCAGCCTTTATATCACGTACGCCATTGCCGAAGCCGAATTCACAGCGCTATATTCAATTACTGGATCCCCTTTAGGCTCTCCGCTTTCCTTGCCCAATATACCGGCAACGCCACATATACCAATGCCGCGATTTTGAGTGCCAACTGGTCGGTTTGCATTGTACATTCCATCGCTGTTTCCTTACAGGGCTAACTCAGGATCAAAAACCACAATATCAACGCAAACGACCTGGTACTCGACACAGTAGATGCAGCAGATTGCAGCACGTCCCCTGCTTCGTGGCTTTTCACTTATAACTCGTACGGTCGACTGCAATCCTCGATTATTTCCAACGTCTAATGCTGTACCCAGCGGCAAGTATATTGAGGGCCTCAGCGTCCTAGGCGCTGTTAGCGGCGACTCTTCATGGAATACATTGTACGTGTTCTTTTTTTCCCGGCAGGCCGGCGCTCACTGGCGCAGAATGGTTAACATTCTCAATGCCGCTGTCAAGACGAATGTGTGGCAAGGAAGCAACGGAGTCATCACCGAAGGCGCGAGCCCCACGGCCGACAATGATGACGTTGGGTTCAAAGGTCAGCTCGTCCTTTTCCCGGAGCGGAAGCGCACCTTACCTACCTTTCGCCCAGCCGTTTTCATCCGCGGCCTTGCCGAGGCTTGGATGCGTAATACCGGCTACACTGCTCTCACGACTCTGATTCACAGCTATGGCGACGTTCAGGTATAGAGTCGTCTCATTCTCTCTCATTTTGGGATCTGACCAAACTTCTCCTAGTATAATGCTCTCCTCGAGCTCGCTGCAACCGGCAATACTTATTCTTCCAGCTGGCTCGGTCCCCCTCAGGCATTTACATCCTGGGGACAGCTTGCCGCGTTGGATGTTTTGACGAGTAACATTCTTACGAACTAATGAACAAGACCCCTCTGTATGTATATAAATAACCAATGCAAGAATTCAATGAGCGATGTAATGATGTACGCGTCAAACATGTGACCGTTCCTCCTTCTTCCCGAACCACCATCTTGCTCGGTTCTTGTTTTTGTCTTCGGCTATGGACATTCCAGATGAGTATGCTGTTGTCACACCTGAGGCGTACTGGTCCTGATGGTGGAACGCTCGTAGCGCCGTTGCGCAAAGCTCGAGCGCCAAGTCAAAAGCCAAAGCCATCGTCGTCGACGATTCCGAGACTGAGGACGACACTGAGGACGAAAGGCGGGTCACGAAGAAATCTACCAACCAATTCTCGGCATCTACTGTCTCAAATCCCACCAAACCCATTGTAATCGATGACTCTGAGACGGAGGACGACTCGGACGCCGGAGAATTAATCCCGACTAAGAAAGCGACAACGTCTACGTATACAAAGCGGGCTGCCACGGCCGCGAAAGGGAGTGGCCCTAGTGTGAGCTCGGGCAAACTCAAAGAACAGGAATCCATTTCGTCGATTCCGAGCGGTCCTCTCGGATCCCTTCCAGACCGTGCTCAGATGGAAGCGGAACGGCTTGCACGGCGGAAACGCATGTTACAAGACAAGGAACCTGCTGGAAAATCAAAACGTCAGCGTATCTCCAACACGACGATCTCATCCACCTACAAAATGCCGCTCGCATCAAGAATGTTCTACGACGGTGCCTTTTTCCCGACCGCGACTTTGCATGCGAATCCCCGTGCCGATGGACGAGAGGCGATCCGCCTCGAGGACATTGTTGGACCGTCCTCGAACTCTGATCTCACGCTTGCTATACTATCCTCATTCGGCGTTTCCCCTGAATGGCTGGGGTCCCACTTCAATTCCACTGTCCCTGTAATTCTTGTAGCGGGAACTCAAAGCGAGGAAACTGGCCCGAGTATGACGCGTTTACCCCAGCCTCACCACCGGGACTGGGTACAGACGTGTCCGAAGCTTGGGCAGGGCGGTTGTATGCATATGAAGGTCCGCGCAGCTTTATCCCGCACTATCGGCGTACTTATTTTGCGTTGGGACGGACAGTATATGCTGCTCTTCTATAAATCTGGGCGTCTTCGAGTCGTGATCAGTACAGCGAACCTTATCCCACTCGATTGGAGCCATTTAGAGAACGTGAGCTCGGCTTTCATTATATCGGTTGACCATCCAATAATTCTTCTCTAGCATGTATTTATTCAAGATGTCGCTTTGAATTCACTGTCGCACGTCCTCGGCACCGATCCCTCTGCCGGAAAATTAAAGCATATAACCAGTAACACTAAACTGGAGGAGAGTTTTACGGCGGTCCTCGAAAGTGTGTTGAAGGCGACGAATGTGGGGCCGGCTTTGGAAAATTTAAAGCAAAGGGCGAGCATTTCTGCCTTTACACCTGGATATTGCTTATCCTTCCATCTTTCTGGCTGCGTAGAATGAACGTCCCCTAAATTCAATAGACGACCTCTCCAAGAAGTGGGATTGGAGTAATGTCAAAGTCGAACTGGTGGCTAGTATTGCAGGCAAGTGGGAAGGATGGAAGCAGGTCAAGAGGTACGGTGCTTATTTTTTCGATCCGCATCTTTGTATTCAACGGCCAGAGCAGTACGGGCCATCCGCGCCTTATGCGCGCAATCGAAACGTTGGGACTGGCCACAACCGGATCTCAAAAGTTGGTCGTGGAATGCCAGGTGCGCGGTTTCATTTCTTTCATGTCAGTTATCGGAACTGGGAACCATGCAGGGATCGAGCATTGGGACGTACACCACCCAGTGGTTCAACCAATTCTACTTCTCCGCTTCGGGGCAGTCCTCGGCCCTCAAGGCCTATCTCGACATGTCGGAAGGGAAACGAAAGAAGCTGGCGTATCCCGCAGGCGTCAAGGTTGTTTTTCCGTCGTTGACGACGGTCAAGAGTACGGACCAACATGTACAGAGTTCTTCAAGCGATTGCGTTTGTTTGTTGATCCATTTGACAACAGGGCGCTACCTCCCTATTCTGCACACGCAAGAAATGGGAGGTGAAGACCTTTCCGCGAGCGGCGTTCCACGACTCGAAAAGCCAAGCAGGACGGGTGTTGATGCATACAAAGGTGAACCGCTTTTCTATGCTGTTTATTCCGCAACTAAGTGTATGCGGAGATGATCATTGGTTCCTTCTCGAAGAAACGAGACGTCGATCAAGAGCCCTCTCCCGCTGGTTGGATGTATGTTGGTTCCCACAACTTCACAGCTGCCGCTTGGGGTAATCTAACTGGCTCTACATCGTCACCTGTTTTGAATGTTCGTCAATTTTGCTCCGTTCGCTCCAAAAATATTAACAGTTCTAGGTCAACAACTTCGAATTGGGAGTGGTTATCCGGCTGGAAACTGGTGAAGATGTGAAAAAGGCCTCCGCCTGGGAGCGGCCCCCTAGGAAATACGCAGTGGCAGATCTTCCCTGGGTGCGTATCTTCAAAATTCGGTTCACCGGATCTAAATTGTGCCGCAGATCATGAGGGAGAACATAGATGGCATTGATACTCTTTAAACTATAGTCTAGGTGACTTTCTTGTGGTTGAACCGAACAATTTCTTGCAGATACAAACGATGATCATCCAGATTCCGTCTTTCGAGATGTCCTCCGTGAATCCGTCATCGTATCACCTGGCATACACTGAACCGTATCCTGTGCTATCCTGTGACACGATGGTCAGTCATTCTTTCCTCGTCAGGGACAGCGGTCGAACATCGGGGATCCTGTTAGAACAATGACTGCAATGACTGAGCAACCACCGAAGTGGTCAACAGTTTCTCGTTATAATTCAAGCTCCGATGGGTCGTAGAAAGCCATATATGGAACCGCGAGTGTCTGCAGCACTTTCTGAGCGAGCTAGATGACTAACAGACCTCATTATTGCCAATTTCCCGAACGGGCGTGGAGGCGTTGATGCCGAAAAAGGCAATTGTCGTGATACCTCGTGATAGCTGACCATATCAAAGGCGCGCTTATATTAGATGGCTCCGTCATGCTCCCTAAATCTAGCCTTTACCTTCTCATCTCTCTCCTGCCCATATATATAAGCCTCGCTTTCTACTTTAATCTCATTGCACTCCCTCCATCCGTACAAGACACACTGTCATCTCTCCTCAAGCTCGCGAACTCGAACCTCCGCCGCGCGCAGCTTCTATCTCGACAGGCATCTTCTTCAGCAGTTATAAACAGTAACATGGGTGTTAAAATAGTACCCCGTCCGAGCCAGGAGCGTGGCCATGCGGACCACGACTGGCTCAAGACGTTCCACACATTTTCTTTTGCATCGTACGTCGTTCTATTCCCTCGCGTATAACAACCTCCAACGCGCCTGTATCTAGGTATCAAGACAACAACCACTCCCAGTTCGGTGCTCTCCGCGTCATAAACGAGGACCGTGTCGCCCCTCGCACTGGCTTCGGTACCCACTCGCACCGCGAATTCGAGATATTTTCATACGTTGTTGCCGGTCAACTTGAGCAGTGCGTGTCTTGTAATGCTGAAATTTGTTTTGGTCCGACATTTGTTGCCTTTCCCAGCAAAGATTCGATGGGCAACATCGAGATCCTGAAGCGTGGTGACTTGCAACTGACCTCCGCCGGGACTGGGATCTCCCACTCCGAGAAAGCGTACGGAGACAAGCAGGTCCACTTCCTCCAGATCTGGTCCCTGCCGTCTGTTTCCCGCCTCCAGCCCAAATACTTCACCCGGCACTTCACCGACGCGCAGAAACGGGATGTGTGGGCCCGTATTGTTGCACCCGTGGACGCCGAGGGTGTGTTGAAGGACAGCAGAGAAGGGGAAGGGCCGGCGCCAGTGCAGAGCCCGCTCACATTATACGCTACCCTCTTGTCGGACGGCAAGAGCCTGAAGCAGACGATCAAGGGCTCGAAAGGGTACATCCACGTCGTGCAGACCAGCGGATACAACACGAAGGCTGCGACGGGCGCTGCCATCAAGGTCATCGGCACCCCGGGTTTGGAGGTGGAACTCAAAGAGGGAGATGGGGCGTATCTGCATTTTGATAACGGAGGCGACCTGACGGTCGAAAACATCGGCGACAAGACGGCGGAGGCTCTCTTGTTCGATTTAGAGTAACGGTTTATCTTTGAATTATCTCTGTATTATGCCAAAACTAATGTACAATTGGATCCTACTTCATAGTCATTACTGAACCACAACTATCGGTACTTCGAAGCGGTGAGAGACAGTGTATTTATCGACTTCGAGAACCTGCGTCTTGGGACAGGCCTTCAGGGCATCCCTGATGGTGTTCGGCCCTGCACCAAGCACCGACAGGTGAGTGATCGACTCTGCCATCCACCCGACGTGCCTGTGCCCCTCCTGCTTCTCTCGAAGGGCCTTGACGAGCCAACTGGGCGTTGCCTCACTGAATGAATAATGGAGTTCGAGATGTGTGACTTCGGAGGGCAGCGCGGCGAGTAGGTCGCGCTCGAATACGTCGTTGAATCCGGCGTCAACATACTCGATTGTGAGACGGCGAAGATTCGGCGCGAAGGAGCGGCCGTCTAATTCGTCAAGAATTTCCTCGAGGGCGAGTCTCATTGGCAGCCGCACGGCGCCATGTCTATCTGGATGGACATTGACGTTGGTGATTTGGATGGTAATAGACTGGCAGGCGAGATTCGGGGGGAGAGCCTGTCTATGCTCTTTCGGTGTCTGTCCGAAGAAGGGGAACAGGCTGCTGAAAAAGGATGATGATGACGATGCGGTGGAAATGGGTTGTTTGCGCAGACGTCTGATGAAGAGCTGGCTGTAGGAGTATCTTGGAATGTATACGTCTCGCGACGATATTGTGTCGAATATATCCGCCCACGTCGAGTTTACGAGAGGCGAGGACACCATGAACGTGATGCGCTCTTCGCTAGAAAGAGGCATGTGCCAGGCGACGGTGATGATCTCTGTGAGGAGTTCAACGGGCAGACGAGGGATGGGCGTTGGCGCAATCATGGTTGAGGATGAAAAGTTGGAACTGGAGAAGACCGTACTGCAGTGAAATTACGCACGTTGAGAACCTCCTTATATACGCCTCGGGTATTCATCTCAACCATCCGCGAAATCTTGTCATTCAAAAATTGTAATGGGGCCAGAAAACTCAGTGAGACAGCGATTGGGTCGGTAAAGAGGAGCACTCGTAAGAAGCGGAACCCGCCAAAGGGGTAGGAATTCATCTGAGACAGCGACAGGGTCGGTAAAGAGGAGCCTTCGTAAACTGAGACCAGCGATTCGGTCGGTAAAGCGGGGCTGGATATTGAAAATCGATCAGGCACGAAGGAATTGAGCGGAGGAAGGAGGCAGTACAATACATTACACGCGGGAGAAAACGATCGAACAAACAGCGGAGGGAGATTATATTGGACAAGTCTTAGAGTGATCAAGGGACTGTAACTCAGCTCACAACTTCTCTGGGAAGACCGGAAATTCAAGGCTCTTGAAAAGAAACACCAGAGGAATCGTGCGAGATCTTCGGACGGATGTAGCTGGGAAGACTATAGTTCGTTTCAGTTCAACCTTGTTCCGATTTGTTCCGACATTACTTCGGTCATCTCGCAGATCGTATTTGGACAACAACGGTTTCGGAAGCCTCTGGAAAACAGAAATTCCCAAAACGAATGATTACAATACCGAAACTTGAAAGTCGTTCAAGCTCCTCAAAAGTATTTACTCCCAAACGGTGGGATTTTGAAGCGGATCGGGTCGACTGTAACCGCCTCTTACTTCAGACAACATATGAGTGAGCGGATACAAGCGGCAGTACAATACATACCCCGCGGTACCGATGAACCAAACAACGGAAGGCGATTTCGTCGGGCAAGTCTTAGAGAGCTTGATATTGTTGGACCAGCTGAGAGATGCAGCCTACGGACTCGGCATGGAAAGAGGAAGGTCAAGTTTGGTCCAGTTCCTACGACGGTCCGCGGTATCCTTTATCAACTCGCGAAGATTAGAGAACGAGTGAGGTGAGAAAGACCAGTCGAAAAAGGCCCATAAAAATCAAGAAGACAAAACTTCGCTCGGGTTACATAGGGAAAAGCCATGGTGAGGCGAGAAGCGGGAGAATTTGGGCGGAATGGAGCACGAAACCTCAAATCCACAAGGGCCTAA
Organism: Mycena galericulata; assembly: GCA_029289565.1. Taxonomy (NCBI): domain Eukaryota; kingdom Fungi; phylum Basidiomycota; class Agaricomycetes; order Agaricales; family Mycenaceae; genus Mycena; species Mycena galericulata. Next base: position 56,501 of record JARKIA010000353.1, read on the forward strand.
AGGTCCAGTGCGCTATGACATTCAAGGCCTGAGGTCAGTCGAGGATCAAAATATCCGAACCATCTTGGCGCAGGTTCTAAAGCTCGTCGACGTCACAGGCTGTGGGTCCCCGTCTTCTTCGAGATAAATACCCATTTCCTCACTGGTAAGAGCAGGGGCCTTCAGTAATGCAAATCGGTATATTCTACACCAAACGGTACCGGAGATGCATCAACTCGATGATTTCACCGGGCGACCAGGATTCCTCCGAGTTAAAGATGTTGCAATGGGCCGCGAAAGAGTCTGGACCAACCTTAGAATGTCCTGATGAGTCTCCCAGGGGGCGACGGCATGATACGAGGTAAGTTGGTGTGCAATTGCAACGTGGTGAGATTGGCTGGAAACACCATTGACAATTTCGAGCAATGAAGTGGTTGTGCGGAAGCAATCGATAGATATCACCCCTCTCTCGCTTCTTCCGAGTCCAACTGCGACCATAGCCTTTTCAGCGAGGGAATGCGGTCTTGAAAGGGCGGAGGAAAGGTACCAAATTTGACGTGAGGTTGCTCCCACCTAAGAATGTTCCTCCACAAGACACCGGAACATTTCGATTTTTAGGCGCGATTCAGTCGCCTCGTCTCCGCAAAAGTGAATCTTGAGCATCTGGGCCCGCTGAACCTGTACTTTGAAGCGGCCAAAGGATACACGGAATCTTGGCAATACTCGAGCGCGATTAAGGACCATCGAGATGGAAACTGCTCTTCAAAAATGCGCGACTTGGGTCAATAGCCATGGGCAGTCTCCGACGTTGAACGTGTCATGCCCCCGTGTGATAGCAAGCGCCCACGAAAGTATTTCTGCAAGCGGCACAGGTGGCAACCCCCTCAGCGGAGAGAGGATCTCGCGAATCTGTGCATTGTAAGCGGTCAGCGACGCCGCCGATGCACGTTCCTCAGCTCAGCCAGCGGTTCCCGAAGCCCGATCTCGTCGTTAAGAAAATCTAGGCGCATCCGCGTTTTCGCTAGGACTGAATCGTGGCTCGGGGTGGATCGTTTGTGTTCAAGAGTGCGTGGTGCACCGTTCCAGACGTCGCATACACCAAATGAAGCTGCCCCTCGGCCAACGGCAACCAGTGGCAACAGTCCCAACTTGCCTAAGCTCATCTGAACTTTTCTGAGGAGCTGATCATGAAGAAGACTCAGATATAGGAATATCGCAAAGGCCATAGCCACTTACGGCGCTCAAAGAAGCTGGTCTTGGAAGGGCAGGAAGAAAACTTGACACGGAAAATCGGCCCGGGTGCCGACGAATATTCGTCGCACCAATTACTTAGAAACATGACACTCCCCAATCCGAGTAATTATCCAAGACGACACACAGATTTTGACTAGTACTCTAGAGAGGCCTGCGATGGATGATCGATGATCATCTCACGCCGCCGAATCTACCCTCAGCGAGCTTCACGGCCTCGTAGACATAAAATGTCCGCACATGCGTCAGCTCGATGCGCGAGTACGGCGGCGCAACACTGGACACCGCAGACGTCATGGACATGGCGCGGTCGCGACCGCGGCTGCCCCTGCTGCGTGATTTCCGCGGGCGGGGTGGCGCGTCAGGAGCCTCTATGACGCTGGTCCGCGGTGTGGTATTATTTGGCGTCGCCTCGCGTCGAGCTCGACCCGCATCGGACGACCATTCGAAACGGGAATTCAGTTCGCTGGAAGAGAGGTTAACGGGGACGAGGGGACAACTTGATTTGTGCGGACCTTTGGTAGTCCCGCATGGCGTCCAGAGCTTCAGATTCGATCGAACTGACGGAGAAGATGGAGTTGTGTACACTGCTCGCATCCCCCTCCGACGAATCTGACATTCCGCGCGTCGGGTCGTCTGGTGGAGGATTGAAGCGCTCCCGTAGAAAGCTATATTACCAGAGACAAATCAGATTTCAACAAGGAAAGACCAGTCAAGCAGGACAGACACACTTTTGGTATTCCCAAAGAGCTTCCATTGCTGCCTCGCTTTGAATTTCGCCCTCGTCCTGATCTGCGAGCTCAGCTGCATAATCGACGAGCGCCGATTTGCAGGACAGTAAGGCGCGCAGGTGCTTCGAGGCATGGATCTCGAGCTCTGAAAGCGGCATCGGGATAAAGGTGGACGGCCACAGAATCAGCCCTGGGCAGTGGCCGAGGGTGTCAGATTCGGGAGTCGACTGCGATTGTCCGGGTTGCTCCGCGCGACCTCTGGGCCGTCCGGCCATCGGACGCTGGCCTGGTAAGTGTGATTCGGGCCCCTGCACCGTCGACTGGTCCGGGGGGGCCAGAGTAAGGTGCATCGTAGTAATCTCTTTCGCGCCCCCAAAGGCGCGCGCCATCATATCGAAAATAAAGTCGGACAGCTGAAGATGGATACCATACTTGACGTTCATCATGTGCTCGAAGAGCTCCTCGAGCTCTCTTGCCGCCGCCGCCTGCTCGTGCCACACCTCGGGGTTTTCAAGGGACAGGCCTGACAGCGATGAGGTCGACGAGGAGCAGCGATGAGGCGTGGGCGTCCCACGCCTGCGACCCGAGCTTGAGGCGACGGTATCTGCGTCCGAGTGCTCCTCCTCCTCCTCTACCCCATACAGGTTGTATATCTCGCTGTCCGTGTCGTCCCTAGCGCCGGGATGGACGACATCGGCGAGGCTCATCCGGGAAAACTCCGTAGACGGAATCGGCAAGTCCAGGTGGGGCGCAGCGGGCGGCGGCGGTTGTACGCCCGCATTCAGAAGCGCAGGTTTCCCGTACGGGAAGAAGACGTGATCGTCGATGAATTCGAGCCGACCTCCGACGGCAAGGACCCGGCACGCCTCCTGCAGCACAAACTCCCACTTTTCATGTGGTACGCAAAGCGCCAGGCTAGCCATCCTGACTAGCTGAAAGTACCCGTCAGGGAAGGGCAGCGGTTGTTTGACGCTGGAGAACATTCGCTCAATCAGACAGATAGGGCGTGAAAAAGGATTTCGTACAAGTTGCCCCGCACAAATTTGATGTTATTCGCCACACCCTGCCGTTGCGCCAGGGGCCACAGACCCTTCGTCGTATCCACCATATCAAAGCCGATGATCTGTGTACCGCTATTCCGCCATGCTATCGCAGCATCCAGTATCCAGTGCCCTGCCCCGCAACCTAAGTCGAGCACATAGTGCGGAGGGCGGCCGCCATAGTTATGGAAGCTCGGGGTATTGGTCGCATTCAGTTTGCGCAGAAGCTCGCACGTTTGGCGATCGCTGCACGCCTTATCAGCCAACAGCTCAAACAAACGACGATAAAACAGACCTGTCGATAAGCGCGGCATCGTACGCATCCAACGGGTAAGTCCCGATTTTCGGGACAACTTGCGGGGGTGGCGGGGCCGTGTCCAAGTCTTCGTACGAAACGCGGGGCTCCGACGTCAGCGTTCCAGGCCGCTCTTCCGACGGCGACGACATCGAGAAGGTTTTCTCCATCGGAGAGGGTGGGCCCTCCGCAGAAACCGCTGTGGGAGATGCCGGGACGACGATCTTCCTGCGACGTATCCCCATCCCTAAGAAGCCCGGCTGCTTCTCGCCGTCTTTCTTCTTCCCTGTCTTGAACGTGAATTGTGTCGCAGACTTGGGGTGCGCACGTGTCCGCGACGAAGGGAAATAGAACGTCGGAGCTGCGGGGGCGGCGGCAGTGGTAGGAGAACTCGGCCCCGAACCAGACGACGCGGACCCCACAGCCGTAATTGGGGCGAGGCGCAGATCCTGGGGGGACGCGCGCGGGCGGGGGTTTCCGGTGGGTGCTGCCTGGGCGACCTGCTGTGACCGAGGCTGGGGTCGCGCGGTAAACACTCCTTCGGAAGGGATAGGCGTGCCCGGCGCGAGGACCTGCACCGTCGCAAGCGGCGCTTTGAGCTTTCTGCGGCCGCGGAACTTGAAGCCCGAGACCCCGGGGGCGGTTCCACTGGGACGTGCGCGCGAACGAGAAGAAGGAAAGACGAATGGGGAGTTGGCCGGGGGCGCCGCCTGCGTGGTGGGTGCGTGGTCGTCGGACGAGGACGAGGAGACTGATTGTCTCGACTGCATGGCCGGGTTGGCGGGGCGTGCACTAGACGCCAGAGACCCTCCGGAGATCGAATCCGACGAGCCCGACGTATTAGACTCATGGTGGGTATCTAGCCGGTTGCTAACGGCGGGGAGAGAGGCCAAGGACGTAGAAGGCGAGGAGAAGGAGCTCGAGTGTGGTGTCGGATAAGATGTCGCAGGCGAATAAGTGAATGTAACTCTCTTTTGCTGTCGAGGCGAACCGGCTCCGAGTCCATCGTGCGCTGGTAAGCGCGATAGAGGTACTGGAGGGGACGAGGAAGCAGAGTAGTAGGGAGGGTGAGAGTCCGAACCAGATGTTTCAAGTGGTGGTAGACGCGAAGACGACGCCACTGATCCTGAACGAGCGACGTTAGGCTGAGAGTAAATGGACGATTGCAGCGGGAGCGATGGATACGGGTCTGAAGGCTCCTGGGGGTCCTCGGGATATGAAGGTGGTCCTGCGAATGCCGAGGCGACTTTCGTATCTGAAAGCGCAGCCCATCCCGTATTGATGTTCGGTGGACTCGGATATGGCGGCAGCGGCAATGCACGCGAAGACGGGCGCCGTGAATCGCCTCCATCAGAGTCAGCGAAATGGACTGAGACAGACGAGTAGGATGGAGCAGGATGCAGAGCTGGGGGATCGGAGGAAGGGTTTGCTGCCCGTAAAGCCCCCTTTTTATCCTTTCGCAGCGGGGGTGGCTGGTACGGTGGGGCTTGAGACGGAAGTGGGTACGGTGTAACTTCGCCCCCTCCAGAGGGCTCAAAGGCTCTCTGAGACCGCGGAATAAGACCACGTGACGGTGGCTGGTATGGAAAACCCGACGAGGACAAGGACGACGGCGTCGAGGGGGAGGGTGAGGGGGCCGACCGCGAATGCATGGGAAACACCGGAGTTCGTGATGCCTGCGAGGACGCGGTCAACACGTCGGAATCTGTTCTCGACCGATTGAATGGGTTGGTGGTCGACTGTGTAGATTGGGGCAGTGTGGAAAGCGGAGGCGCTGCTGGAACAGGCCGTAACTTTTTACGACCTGATGCAGCGCGGGACGACATTGTCGGAAATGAATGTCGACCTGGCCGTAAATCTGGATTCTGGACACCGGCTCTCCACTTGTCAAAATAAGTAGAGGTGTGCACAACAGCAGATCTGCGTTGGGTTCGAGGACGGTGTGGGGGACCGGAAAGCTTGAAGGCTTGAGTGCTAGGTAGTTATATCGGGGCAGCCATTCCCCCACTCGTATTCGGCTGGGACCTGAGCGTAGATTCCGACCTTGATAGCAGTTTAATCCACGCGAGCGCCCAAAAATACTCACGACGTCAGGACCGCGGCAAGACCGCAAATCACATCAATCGAAATGTAAAGTCCTTCGATGAGATGAAGATCCCTTTCTCGAAATTGGCACGCCACCGCTATCCTCCATCCACCAGTTTTGTGTGCAGATTACCGTGTTGTCCTCCAGCAGCTGTATTTTTTTCCCTCGGCGCGTGATGAGGCGTGGGATTCGAGAATGAGATAGGCAATCCGGGGCCCGACTCCGCCTCCATGAGGTAGATACGATGCCTAAACGCCCAAGTCAGCCCAAGTCCTATCAGGTGCCACAGAGGCCAGGCCCCCGGAGCCCTGACAGCCCCCGAACATTGCAATAGTAGTTCTGGCGTGGTGTCGATGTCAAGAGATGTGACAGATGGCTGTAAGCTGATGCGCCTATTCTGTTGCGCCGCGATGCTGCTGTAGCGCGGAGGCGGGGAAGACGAAGTTATTCACGTGACTCCACGACAAGTTTTCCGCATATGGCTAAGAGCCTCCCTTTTTGGGGCTCAAGGCTTGCGCAAGGCTCTCTGGGTTTCTTGTACGACTCCAAAAAATACATATGAGCACAAATAAAGTTGGGCACGTTATATCACTCTTTCGTTAGCGAGATAAGACGGAATACAAAACCCACGGCATCAGATTGAAAAGACGTGCACCGCATCCCGGGGAGACACTGTCAGACTGATTCCTGCTGATCCTCAGTGATTCTCGTTCGGCGACCAGCTTTATTAATCTTCATCGCATGAATTGTGGTCCAGGTAAATGGAGCAGGACCCCAAATAAGCGGCAGCATATCATTCAGATGCCAGAAAATCACATTGTAAGATTATCAGTATAGTTCCTGTCGACGAAGAGAATGCATCCAACACATGCCGGCGCCCGTGAGACGCCGCGACATGGTCGGCGCTTCTTTCCACTGTCTAGTCACCGAGCCAGGCATCGTATCACCGGAGAACGATTGACATAGAAAGTCCCTCTTGAGAGATGCGGGAGAAGAAAGAAGAGCGCCCCGGCGGGGGAGAAGTCGTACATCCAACGACTTATGGAGGCAAGACAAGGTTTATCACTCGACGGAATAGCCGATGAACATCAACAGTCTGCCTGCCTGCCAGTATGATAAATTGAAATTGCCAGTCCAGGTACAAGGTACCGCAAGAAGCATCCACGGAGGATCCTTAATACCAAGGCAGCGGACGGAGTCTATTGGTGCCTCTCCGAGCTAGACGGTAGCCAGCGTGTTTCCCAGGTCAAATTTCCCTCGCGCACAACACAGGACATTCGGCATGGTGCTCGGCCCGTGAAGTGCGCAGCGACGGCGCTGAAAACTTGGAACCATTCTTGACAGAGCCTGAAATAAAGTTCTACATAGAATCCCTGCGTTGTGGGGCGGAATGCGGGCAACAACCGACGAGGACGCAGGTTCCCCGCGTGTGAGACTGAGGTGTTCTTGGTGCCAGTGGACGGATAATCATCTGGAAGCCAGTCTCAATTTGAAGGCCACCTGTGACTAAATTGATTCCTGTTCGTCGGTGAGGCGGGCGATGTCTTGGCGAGGTGAGGAGAGATAACAAATATAGGTTCGCTAAAGCGGTTACGGCAATTTCTGAGTGGGAAAGGGTCCAAGATAATATGCAGTCGACTTGTACTGTGCCGTTGAACGCGGTGAGTATGGTCTGGCAGCCTGCAAGAATCTTCAAGAGATGGAAACCACCATATTTTTCCGTTCGTACCTTCTAGTTATCGCAGTGGCCCTTCTGCATGTGAAACGACCTCGTTCGCATGATGTATCATTCCTCGAAAAGGGTGCCAAATTACCACTTTCGGATCCCGCCCGCCACCGGGAGGAACCGAGACAGCAGTAGGCTACGGTAGCGCTAATGCGTCTTCATCATATGGGCCGGGCGTTTAAATAAATGATACTCTTGTGTAGTGGACGTACAGTAGACGTTAATAATTGCAGGTGGCTCGGAATCTGTGGTAAGGTCCAAGACCGGCGTATCAACATGTAGGTGTGAAAGAGTGAAACGTAGCGTGCGAGCTGTTGTTTTTTTACTGGGGAGGACTGCTGTAATAAATTGTCCGTATTTCGAAATTCTGATGAGATGAGAAACGTTTCTGTAACAACGAACGGCGGCGAGTTTGGGGCAATGCCCAATCCGTAGTTTAGCGACCATCCATAGTTGCAGGAAAACTAGGAGGGAAAACTACCTCATCAGGGAGGAATCGAGACGGAGAGGGAAAAAACTCGGGACACCGATTAGACCGAAGTAAGATGAAAGTTTGAGTGAGTTATGAAACTAGAGCGTCGAAACAGCTTCCTCGGGTAGACGATGGGTTCCCAGTAGCAGATAAATAGCGTCGTCTCATGGCCGTGGGGGGCGTTGCATGAGATCCGCGATAAGGAACGGCGAATTTACCGCGGACTGCTGTATATAACCAGTCCAGTTCCTGCTGTGATTTCAAGAGAAGCCTGGGGGATCCTGACTGAAGGGCGAGTAAACGGCCAAGCACAGACCACCGAGAGCAGATTGCGGAAGGAGGGAAAGAAGATGGCTGGTTGAGTGACCGCCACGTGCTTTGCTCGAACCTTGTCTCCATCAAGCTCAATCTTGAATCAATGTTGAACATCCCAGTTCTTGTGATTCTTCCCACTGGCATACCTTCTTCCCGCAGGCCCTCACAGGGGGTCCGGCCCTTGTTACAGGGAGGGCAGCGTCTACAGGGGCGTTGAACAGGAGGCAATTGACCCTAAAGTGTTCTCCAGCGGTCTGGCCAAGGCCTGTGGCGGATGGACGGCCTGACAGCCACTGCCCTGTCATTCGGAAGGCGCCCGAAATCAATGGCAGCCTAATCTATATCCAGTATTAAGAAGCACATCCAGCCGCGGATTCTTGTCTTTCCCCACGTCCCTCCTTCCTCCCAAGTCCAATCGTCTTGACTGCTGAACGAGCGCGCGATGGCCGACATCTCCTATGATGCTTGTGAGTGCCGCTTCTGTCACCGGTAAATAATTCTGTGTCCTTATCTTTCTTGCTTAGCGGGGGATCTCGTGTATACCGACCCAGATGGAGGCGCAGTCACCGTCTACAACATGGGAGACATCGCTTGGGTCCTGGCGTCAACCGCCCTTGTCTGGATTATGGTCCCCGGCGTCGGGTTTTTCTACTCGGGTCTTTTGCGGTAGGCGGTCATCAAGGCTCACAGAAACTATTGCTTAGTAAACTCCTTTGGACTGTAGACGCAAAAATGCGCTTTCCATGATCTATCTGAGCATGATGACTATTGCCGTGGTTTCATTTCAGGTGAGAAAGCTGTTCCACCCCCCTCTGGTCTCGCAACTTACCTTTCTGCGTCAGTGGTTTTTTTGGGGATTTTCTCTAACATTCAGCGATACTGGAAGTATGTTCATCGGAGATCTGAGTAAGTCGACCTATTGTCGGCCACCGCAAGAATCTTGAAACTAATGCTGTTCGCAGAATATTTTGCTCTCCGGGGTGTACTCGAGAAACCCTCCATTGGGAGCGCCCGAATCCCTTCTATCGTTTTCTGCGTGTACCAACTTATGTTCGCCGCAATAACGTCGGTACCTCCATTCTGTGTTTTTATCACCGTTCTGACATCCGTGCCCTAAGACCCATGTTGGCCGTCGGTGGCTTCGCCGAACGTGCTCATCTTGGACCTCTCCTTTTCTTCGTTTTCGCCTGGGCCACCCTCGTTTATGACCCCATCGCTTGCTGGACGTGGAACTCCAATGGCTGGTCATTCGTGCACGGATCGTACGACTTCGCCGGCGGCACCCCCGTCCACATCTCCTCCGGAACCGCTGCCCTCGCCATCTCCATCTACCTAGGCAAGCGCCGCGGGTACGGCACGGAGGCCCTCGCATACAAGCCGCACAACACCACCTACGTTATCCTCGGCACGATCTTCCTGTGGTTTGGGTGGTTTGGTTTCAACGGCGGCAGCGCGCTCTCCGCAAATCTGCGTGCCGCCAGCGCATGCATCGTCACCAACCTCGCCGCGAGCGTGGGCGGCCTTACTTGGATGGCATGGGTATGCGCCTCTTTAACCCCCTGCAACACAAAGGCTGATGGATGTCACTTCAGGACTACCGTATCGAGAAAAAGTGGTCTGCGGTCGGGTTCTGCTCCGGTGCCATTGCTGGGCTCGTCGCAATTACCCCTGGCTCCGGTTTCGTCGGCTCCCGTAAGTACCTTCACTTCCTCCCCGATGTCACCGTCTGACGTCGCGCATCTACAGCTGCCTCCGTGCTGTTTGGCTTCATGGCAGGCACAGTCTGTAACTTTGCTACACAGATCAAATTTTTCGCTGGCTACGATGACTCTCTTGATGTACGTATATTTTCTCCTGCAATGCTGGCGCGATAAGGCTTACTTACTCCGCGTCCCCAGGTGTTTGCCTCGCATGCCGTCGGAGGCATCGTCGGCAACATACTGACCGCCATCTTCGCGCAGAAGAGCGTTGCGCACTACGACGGGTTCACCGACATCCCCGGTGGCTGGCTCGACCGCCATTGGATCCAGCTCGCGTGGCACATCGCCGACTCGGTTGCGGGCCTCGCGTACTCGTTTACCATGACCGTCAGTCTCCCCCTCTTTTCCCGCTCACAAAGCTGACCATCGACGGATTCCAATTGCAGACCATCATACTCTGGATCATGCATTACATCCCTGGGCTCCGGCTCCGCGTCTCGGAGGAGACGGAGGACCTCGGCATTGACGAATCGGACATGGGCGAGTATGCGTATGACTACGTCGGGCTCGAATCAGATATGCGCCCGCTCGTGAGCCACCATGCGACGGCCACGGCGATGAATCTGGACAATCGCAGCGAGAATCACTACATGAAGGAGCGGAACAGCCAGGGGAGCGTAGGGCAGCGATCATATGGTCTCAATAGCCTGTAGTAGACTCGTTTGTTAATTATATGTATGATGATCGTCAATTGGACAATGTAGAGTATCCCAGCAGCCTGTTTCTGCTTATCATATGACGAATAGTTTATGTTGTACAAGACAAAAGACACAGAGGTCCACATTAGACGGATTGCATACAGTAATACAGTTGCGACGAACATTTAGATGGCTCGAAAAACAGTAGAGTGAAGGGAAAAGGTGATCACTGTCCGGATCTATGGGTCTGTACCTATGCTTCCTTCGTTATCCGCTGAATCTCCTGCACGCCCTCATCGTGGTCCCAGAAGCCCCCCAACCCTTCTACAGGCACCGTCGCCTCCAGCGTCTCCGGCGCATCCTTCTCCGCATCCAATACCATCTCAGCACCGTCCATGCTGCGCCCATTCACCCCGATGTCGACGATCCCCTCGAGGAACCGCGCCTTCACCTCCCGCTCGTCGCGCACCTTGGTGCGCACCTCCTCGCTACTGTCCCACAGCGCCTTCTCCATGATGTGCCTGACGACTGCGCGCAGCGCGATGTACCCATGTGACGCCGCAAGCGCAATCAGGAGCGCCGTGCTTAGCAGTTCGCGCGTCGCCGCCCCGCCGTCGCTCTGTACACCCCCAGCGCCCGGATTAGGGCCGGCGCCCGCGGCGGAGATGATGTGCTGGTGCACCTTGTCGAGCGTGCTCGGCGCCACGGCGGGCGAGTTGCAGTGGTCCTGCGAGCGCGGGCAGAAGAGGTAGACCAGCGCCGAGTTGGTGAGCGCCCCGAGCCAGGTGAGGGATGTGAGCGCGTCGAGCCAGGGCCCGATCGTGTCGGTGCGGCAGGGGATGGGGCGTCGCTGGTGCACGGTAATCTTGAATGCGTCCGAGCGCAGCTCGAAGAAGTTGTTCACGAGGGCCATGGCTAGGGTGGTCAATTAGCTCGGGGGTATCATAGACGAATGTGGTAAGGAAGACACGTACCAGGCGCAAGCGGCCAGATCGTCGACCAAAGCGCGACGTAGCCAAACTGAGTGACCATCTCGCTGTAGTCCCCGAACGTCTCGTACTCGGGAAGCGCCACCTGCTTACGCACGACCTCGAGGAACTCGCGCTCCTCCTCGCCGCCCTTCTCCTTCTCGTCCTCAAAGACAACACGCTTTTTCCCCTTCTCGCCCTTTCCATTGCCACCATTCCCATTCCCGTTGGTGCTACGGCGCGCGCGGAACGACCCGACGCCGCGGAGGATATACGGGAGGCCGATCTCGACGAAGGTGTCGACGACCTGGTTCGTCACCGTGTACGCGAACATCTGGTCCTTGAGGCGGCCTGCGTTGAGCTTCTGCCCCGCCACGGACGTGTCGACGTTCCAGATCCCCTGCGCGTGCGCGGTCGCATTCAGCGACGACGCCGTGGCGTTGTGGGCGTCCGCGACCGCGTCCGCACGCACTGATCCCTTGAAGAGCCAGACCTGCACCATGCGCATGAGCCCCTCGCCAAAGGGCACGTACACGAACGCGCTGAGCCCGAGGCCCAGGTACGCGACGAGCGCGCTGAGCGCGAACGTCTTCAGCGTGAGCGAAGCGGCGTACGACGACTGGTGGGCGTGGTTCTCCCACGCCGTGAAGCGCTGCGAGATGGTGTGGTACACGGACAGCAGACGGGGCACCAGTGCCACAAAGAGAATTGTCGGGCTAAATGCCTACAGCACATCTCAGTCAGGTAACTTGGAAAGAGGAAGAGGGCGCTTACAATGTACTTGTGCCCGGGACCGGTGTAGAGCTGTGTGACGAATGCCTCGAAGACGAATATGCCGGTGAGGAGGGAGACGAGGACGACAGCGAAGAGCGCGATGACGGGGAGGCTCGCGATCATGCGCAGCTCCTTCTTCCACCATGGGACTCCTTCGATGTACTGTGCCCGTCGCCGCTCGACGCGCGCGGAGCCTCTGGTGCCGAAGCGCAGCGAGAGGAGGCGCTCGCGGATGCGCCACCACTCGACATAAACGACAGACCAGAGGACGAGGAGGATAGAGTATATCGGAGAGTATGGCGAGCCGAAGAAGAAGAAGAGCACACCGAGGACGGCGGGGAAGACGAGAGCCTGCGTGTAAGAGTGAAGGAAGGAGAAGTACATGGCCACAGAGTCGCCGAAATGCTCCCGGAGTCGTTCTTGCTTGACGGAGACGAAGCGGCTTGTGGTCCAAGCGTGTATCCATCGCTCGTTGAATTCACGGTCGTGTAGAGCCATGACGGATTCCACAAGGTCCCACTCGGATGCATCGGGTGAGATGCCCAGACCGCCATCCGTTGGCGTGGAGGTGATGAAGGCATGGACGAGGCGGATGCGGTCTGCTGGAGAAAGGGGTTGGACCTGCTCTTCTACTTTTAGCGGCGTGGTGGGTAATCCAGAAAGGAAGTCGGAATGGCTAGAAATATATGAGTCGACGAGTTAGACGGATAGATATTGGAGGTAATTTATGATCAGGAAATTCCGAGTCAACAAGGCCAACAGCTGTAACTTGGTCGCTTATTGGCACCGGGAGCCACAGCTGAATCTCCGAATCGGAGAGGCAAAGTTGGGGCAGGGAATCGGCAGAACCTCCGTGTCCAACCCGAAGCCAAGGTGGAGTCGGTGCACAAGATGGGGTTCAACAACGTACTAGTTGCGTCGTGCCCCAGCTCGGACCGTACGGCACAGAAGATGGCGGACTCCGGCCAACGAGTTCACGTTGACCGTTAGTCGATGCCTCGACTTGAGTGCTCCGATTCAGTGAGCGGGTTATCCTTCCCGATCCCAACGTGTAAAGAAGTTGTGATCGGATGCAGCCACAAACTAATCATGAAACGCCCCAATTATTGAGACTCACCGCTCGCGCTTTATAAGAGCTTGGACATGGCTTGTTGGACATGAGACAAACACGAGAAGATGTCCCAGAGATTCTCCGCGCCTTCCAACCGCACGCAAGCCAGAGGAAGACAGAGTTTTTATGAGACGAGTGTACTGCTCCTCTGCTTTGCGAGCATCTTCGAGCGCTTGCTGCTTGCGAACACTGGTCTTGCGCGAAGCTCGAAAAGAGATGACTAGGTCGACTTCAGGGAGCATTTAGGATGGCCTGTGAGGGTCGGAAGCAGGCCAGATGAGCTCCAAGCAAGTTACTCGTTGCTGAGCGCGATGACGACTATAGTAGGCGAGCACGTGATCATTGTCACATATCCGTCACAGTCACGTTGTCGCTAGCGCTCAGACTTTCAATTTGCTTGAAAATTGATTCCCATACAGTAGGTCGACATCGACGCCTTTAAGTTGTCCTCATTCCTTTTCGGAAAAATCTAGATGAGCTTAGGCAGGTGTTTTGAATGTGGCGCCGCTGTCACCGGCTCGCCAACGCTGGCTGGAGAGGATCATTGGGATGTTGCGCCCGGGTCGCTGCACCACGCACTCTTGAACACACATCACCAAAACCGGATGAAACTTGTAAGGCCATGTCAGGCCTTATAAGGGTCAAAAGGCGCGAAAGGCTTAACAGGCTAATTAAAAACACAATTGGGCTCATATAACATCTCCCTTCTATGCAAGGCTGGACCTGCCTGGTGCACCTATAGAGGCTGCTTTGAATCCACCCAGGGAATACACCATATAAGGCCTTTTAAGGCCATTTCAGGTCGCTCAATCTATTTGACGAGGAGAGAAAACATAAATAATATTGCTAAAAATACAAAAATATAGGGCGAGACAACGTCAATGTGAACCCCAGGCCGCGCGCCGGAAAATGAGGAAGGAACAAAGGGAAAGCAGGGAGGTTGCGAGTGATCCGAGGCCAAGGCCTGACAGTAGCTCACTTGACGAAGGTCTTGAGGAATCTTGAACGCCCGAGCGACAGTCGTGAAAACGAGCCGAGTCTTGAGTCGGACTTGAGGGACTTAATATAAGGGCTGCGAGGTCTTGGGATGCTTGAGCAATGACCTTGAATAGAGTCTTGAGGCTGACTTGAAGACCCTGGCACGCAGCACTAGTTTGGACAGAGGATTGCCGTTTGGAAATTATTGAGAACCGCCAAAACGAGTTGAGAACCGACTTGAAGTGGGTCATGAAATCGTCTTGAGGCCTTGGATGTCGTTGACCGTCTTGAAAACCCGGCACAATGGCGCAGGACGAGAGTGCGGGAGCATGATTGCACGCCGATGGTGGACAATATGTAGCCACAACAAGGAGTAGGTAAGCGTGAGGATGTAGGTGCTCATCTACGTGGCAGCGGGCTTTGACGGGCGCGAGGACGCACACGGCGAGCGGGTGTTTTGATGAGTTTCCGAGCCAATGAGCCGCGGAGTCACTGAGGAGCAAAGAACGAAAGTGTAGAGGGTGGGCAGAAAGAGTTGGCTGCGATTGAGCACTGATCCAGCGCCGGTTGTCGAGGGTGAAGAGGGAGCGGTGGTGGGGAAAGGAAGAAAGAACGCGTGATCGATATCAACATTGGCAGTTGTTTGTTTGATTGCGCACGGGCCATGTGCATATGCCAAACAGTTGCATACTATGCCGTCCCGACACAGCTTTTGACTTTTGTCCCCACAAACGCTTGCCTTATATGGCTACATCAGAACGTGACCTCCGGACCTCCGGAGACTTGTGAGTAGTTGTTTGGACACACATACATTTCCGTCTTTCGTCTCTACCACCATCACGCCGCCTATCCGCTGCCCTCACCTGAATTTAGCTCCCGGTTTCTTTCCTGCCATGCCTGCTGTAGCTGAGTGGCCCTCTTCCTATACATTTCCTGCATGTGGCATGCACCTACCAAGGCCCTGGGCCCTGGCCATGCCACCCACTTCCAAAAAACCCCTCCATCTCTCCCCTTTCATTCCACCTACATGAATTCCTTGCGGGTGCATACTATCTTAGTTTCTTATGTCAATGACACGCTCCCAACGTACCAGAACGCGTCCCGAACGCCTAATCTATAGTGCCACCGCCCATGTCTGTATCTAGCCCAATTTATGTTCATTTTGCCGTGATTACTAGTGCATCTACTGTTTTCATTTCATTTCATTTCATTTCATATTCAATTATAGTGCGCGCGGGCCCCTTGGGGCCCATGTAGCACTCTTCTATGTACATGGATTGTAATCTAGCTGGCCTGGAGTGAGGGTGCGAGGCGTGGTGCGTAGGTAGTGGTGGTATGACTGGGAGCTGCTACGAATGATGGTTGATTATATATGTGCATGGCGTGGTGACTTTGCTGGGTGCGAGTAATAAGATGATATGTATGATGAGAGTATGAGGGAAAAAGAGAGAAAAGAAAGGTAAATAGAAAGAGAAAGAAGGGATCAGGAGGCGTAACGCGGGAGCCGGTTCGTATCGCGGACGAAACCGAGGACGGGCTTGGGATCGTTCTTCGCCGAGAGAAGGAGGCGCAGAGAGAGGCGCGCCGTGCCCAGCCGCTGGATGAGGCGAAGGCGCTGAGCTCTGTACCTTGGGCAGGTAAGGAGGAAGTGCGCGACCGTCTCTGGGACGGAGCAGTGTGGGCAGTCGGGGGAGGGGGCTAGGTGGAAGCGGAAAAGGAAGGCGTTGAGTCCTATGTGCGTCGTGCGCAGCTGCGTAAGGACGCTGCACTGTGGGCGGCTGAGCTCGGAGTACATCCGCGCGACGGTGCCGGAAGGCCGAGGGTTGTCGAAGAGGGAGAGGCGGCGGAAGCGCGGGGAGCTGGACCACTCCGAGAGCCAGCGCGCGCTGAAGTCTTTCGATGCTGCCGCTGTCGCCGCCGCTCTGCTCAATGGGAGGGGGGTTTCAAAGAGGCGGATGCGAGATGCGAGGGTGGAGGAGGCACCCTGGGCCGCCTCCTTCGCGCGCGCATCAACAGCTTCATTCCCAGCGATGCCCACATGTGCCGGTACCCAGTGCATGCGGAGTCGGAGGGAGGGGCGGGCTCGGAGTAGGCGACGAAGGAGGGTGTGGAAGGTGGTGACGAGGTACTGTCCGGGTTGGGGCTTGGGAGTGGTGAGAGCGATGATCGCCGGTTGGCAGTCCGTGAAGATATCGACGTCAGTTAGTCTCGGCGTTCCCTTGATGATGTCGAGCGCGAGGATCGCGCCCACTACCTCCGATTCGAACACGGTGTGCTCCTCCTCGCTGCCCAGATGTTTCATCTTCGCATCTACTGTGTTATCTACATTCACAGTTCCATGAGATGTTTTTCAAGATTCTAAGGCACTTGAGATCCCTGCTATCTACCTAGACGACACAACGACGCGACGTAGACACGACGCGTCAGTTCTGGCCCAGTTAGGGAATTCAAGACAATGAGCCGGAGCCTCCGGACGTCACGTGCTAAAATTACCATATGCAGATTGATGTGTGGGGACAAAAGTAGCGATCTTCCCGACACCAAGCCGCAACACGTTTAGTTTTCTATTCTTCGAGTATGATATATGCGGTTGGTACGTGCCCGTAAGTGTACCTCTACGCCCTGAATCGCTTGGCCACAGTGGCACTATCACACAAAGTGATAAAATAAGTATGTGCCGTATGTAGCACAAGGAATTCTCAGCCAGGAATCCACGATTCTGAGCCAGGATCCATCCAAGAAATATACGGGCAAACCAACATTATCTAAATGAGACATAAAATAGATTATTGACTGTATCCTCATTTTATTGTGGTTCTCAGCACGGCTTTTGAGAACGTGCCAAAATGCTGTCGCTCGTATATCAGGCTGGTAGTGCATTGGAAAGCCAATACCAGGCTGGGAGTCCCTTGCATGGCCTCGGAAGGCACTGTCAGCCAGAGAACCGCGTTGCATGTCCTGATAAGCCGCATCATGCCGGGTGAAACACAAATGGGCTTAACAGGTTTCCCACCTTTTGGTGATGCAAACGATCCACCCCAGGCCATTAAAATTCCCTCCATCCAGTCGATCAAAGCGAAAGTGCGGACGCGCTTAGATTTTCTGGACGACGAGATCGCGCGGCTTCGGGATAGGCTGGGCGAGTTGGAGGGGGAACGCACGTCGCTGGCCAGATACCATTCACAAATCACCGGGATTCTCTCTCGGCTGCGAAGGATGCCGCCTGAGATCCTTGCCGAAATATTTTCGTGGACGCTGCCTTCTCTCCGGGAAGCAATGCGCCGTAACAGGTTCACCATCCAGGAAAGCCCCTGGGTGTTGACCCATGTCAGCCGTCGCTGGCGAGCAGTGTCCATCTCGACGCCTGAATTATGGTCCCTCGTCGCCTTGGATTATCTTGAAAGAAGCACGTACCCTTTGGCGGCGGTCAAGGCACAGATTGAGCGCGCCCGGATGCTGAAAATTCACTTTCACGGAGACGATCTAACTGAATCGGGTCCGCAAATCGAGATGTTCCAGTGTCTTATAGAGCATGCTTCGCGATGGGAGGAACTCGATCTTAACCTCACGCCCGATTTGGTCCCTGTCCTTGCCCCGCTTCGAGACCGCATGTCGTCGCTGCGAAGGTTGTGGGTACAGTGGGATATGGAAAGCGAGATGTCGATGGAATCTATCGATTGCTTCCGCACAACCACTTCGTTGCTCGAACTTGGTGTTTCCAACCGATATCGATATAACCACGTTGCAATTCCCTTTCCAACACACCAGCTCACCTTGTATCATGTCGCGGCTCCTTGGGAGACTCATCGGGGCATTTTGAAGCTGAGCCAAAAGCTCGTTACAGCCCATATCGAGATCTGCGACGTGGCAGATGAAAGAATTTATGGTGAAACCATCGAATTAATGCATCTCCGGCGCCTCTATGTGACGGAAATTCAATTCTTGAATTGCCTCAAGGCCCCTGGTTTGGAGGAAATGGCTGTCCTTGTTGAGAAACACGAAGATTCTAGTGCCCTCAATACCTTTATCGCGCGCTCCGCTCCCAACCTACGCAGTTTTTTCCTTGATGGATTGCCCACTGTTGATACAACCACCGAGATCCTTCGAAAATGTGCCTCCATCACAGAATTCGCCCTCGCAATATACCCTGGATTTGGCGACTCCTTCGGCACCCTGCTTACCCATTTAACCCTTCCTCCTCCCGATGGACACCCGCCATTGTCCCCACACGTGTCGCGCATTTCTATTTGGTTTGCGGGCAAACCCCCCACCGACTATGCCGCCGCGTATCTTGCAATGCTGCGATCTCGATGGAACGCAGGGAATGGAGCGTTAAAGGCTACCGCACTCCTTGTCGCTGGCATGTACTCAGACCCTGCGGTGATCAGTGGACTGGAGGGCCTTCGCCGGGATGGTTTGGATGTCTTGACTCTGAAAGGACAGAAGGCGAGCGAGATGAAGAGTCTTTGGACATTTAAGCCACAGTGGATCTGAAGTCTATGCCATTATGCGCTTCGACATCGTTTTTATCGTTACAAAAAATGACACCTTCTATGAAGTCGAGCGCTCCAAATCAAACTGATTTACTGGTGGGTTCCATGATGGGCGACCGTTAGCAAATGTATCAACAACACCACTGCGTCGATTTTCTTCGGTGGAGGCAGCAACGAACAAGCGCTGGGAGTTCCGGTCTTAAACATTTGGTCATTGCAATCGCCCCGACATTTAATCAACCTGGCGCACTGCAAACTCTGACTACTGACACACCCACGCTGCAACCCGCCTAGGATCTTTCTTGAAATGCGCGACGCCCTTCCCAAGTTGATTTGGCCCTCGCTTGAGATACTGCCCATCGCGCGGCTTGCCTAACAGAATTCCATTGTCCAACATCACTTTCCCGCGCAAAATTGTGTACCGGGGCCAGTTGTTGAACTCCATACCTTCGTACGGAGTGTCTGGTTGAAATTTAGCAACTGTATGATTGTCGCGTATGATGCTTACAATCGACGTTATGGTGCAGATGCTCGTTGGTAAGATTGAATGGCGGGAGCGTGTCTTCAGGGTGCCACTGTGAACTCGATGAATGCTTGAAAAAGGTACGCATATTACTTTGCTCACAATGACGATGTCTGCATCTGACCCAGGCTGCGAACGACTCTAGTCACAAGAGAAAATGGTAAAGTTAGGCAACATACCAAAAGGGCGCCCTTTCGTGGATAAAGGCCGTACTAGAAGCCGATTCGATTCGCAAATATAAGTAAAAGGATTCGGTTGGCGTACCAATTTCGCAGGGTTAGTAGCCGTGAGCTCCACGAATTTTTGAGGGGTGATACGACCCATAGAAACGCCACGCGTGAACAACAGTGGTAGCCGGGTCTCAACGCCAGGTATCCCGTTTGGGATTAATCTGAAGGCCCCGATCTTCTTGTGCGCTAATTCTGGAAGAGAGATACCTTCACAAGACTCGCCATTCATGCTGGGCTCGTGGTCGAGTATGCCAACCATTTTCCCGTGTGGATCATCGTACTTGAACGGACAGTGATCGGAGGAAAAAATAGTGAAAGTTCCATTATGCAGGCCCCTAGGAAACAAATTAAACATGGACCGATATTGTGGGAAACCATTTACAGATATAGGGCATCGTGATCTGAAGAATCTGGCCCTGGCGGCGGCGAGCAGATCATTTTGCTGTTCTCGAAGCATGTAGGAGAGTGAAACCGTTTCAGGTCTTCCCAAGTAAGATTCAGATACTGTGGGCACGTCTCGGCGAAAACGGGGTAACCGCGCGTTTGTGCGGCGCGGATGATGTTCATAGAAGCCTAAATATATTTCTGTGTTCAGTCATGACCGGCGCGTTACAGTGGATCTCAAACGCACGCTGGATCCGACGTGAACGAACAAGATGGGGCTCTCTATGAGTTCAGCAAGCACAATGGCACGGTTGGCGGCTTCCCCTTCAACCGATTGAGGACGGGAGAGAGCATGGTTGTATGGAGCTGGAAAGAGATGCGTAAGGCTTTCAATTTGAATGGAAGGATACAGAACGGACCCATCATGCCCTTGGCTTCGAGCTTCTCTACATGCGGAAAGTTGCGTTTGCGTGAACAAGCTGGGAACATAATACGGAGGTAACCTCACCGGTCAACCATTGGATCATATCGCCGTTCTCCGCGTGGATCATCTGAATCTTGTTTCAATAACAAAAACTTATGGAACGTACAAGCTCACGGTGGTAATTGAATTCTTGAGGGCCGCAAGCATTACATCGAGGAGCTGGTAGTCCTGCAATCGCATAGTTTCATAGGTCATAAAAAGCTTGCAGCTCGTGATGCCCCATTTTTCAACGAGAATGGGGAGTTCTGTCTCGAGAACGTCCTTGTCGTCGCGCACGATGATGACATGGAATGCGTAGTCGACGTAGCTTCCCGTTGCCTCAGCGCGCGCGTTGTAAGCTTCTACGACTTTGAGGAGACTGCGATCTTCTTCTCCCCTTGTCTGCGTGGCGAATGTGATGATCGTCGTTGTCCCTCCACAGACTGCACTGCGTGATCCTGTCTCAAAGTTATCCGCGCACTCGCCACCTTGAAGTGGGCCTAATGGGTTGTGACTGATATTTAGTCCGGAAAATATTTCTCAGCGTTATAAAACGCACCAGTTTTCTGATCCTGGCATAAATGTACATGGGCATCGATTCCACCGGGCATAACCTGGCAGGCTGATGAGGATATGTATGTTAGAGGTGCGTCTTTCTAGTACCATCCCTCCTCTAGATTTGTTGAGCAACACGACATGCAGATTAAATTTCAATCCGACTCACTCCGCATCGACTACTCGCGCATCCCCGATGTCTTCGGGAGAAAATGACGGGGCGAGCGTGTGTATCTTTCCATCCTTGATCCCAACGTCGAATGAACTTCCCCGCTGTGAGCAGGAGATGAAGTCAAAGAGCCAAACTTGCCTGATGTCGCTGGCAGTGACGACGACGCCATTCAGTATAACGAGATCGAATTTGCTCGCCATCTGACAGAATCAACTTCGAGGATTCAATGCAGACCAGCGAGGGCAAAGATCAATTGAGGATCCAACAAGGATGGCGACGGGACAAACCAAGAGCCGGGGGGGTTGATAACGCTTCGATAAGGCCGATAACGATGTGGTTTAAAGGGGATACCCGAATACCCGAATAAGTTATAAGTTCCTTAACGGAGTCGATTTAATCGAACATAATTGAAACTGTCGCATTTTCACAGAGCCACACACTTTCGGAACTTGCGTATGCAATTATCAATATACTTTCAGGCAGAGGAGCATCGTCCTCTCCAATCGCATCCTTTAGGTAGTACGTCATGATCACTTCTCGGAACTTCTGGCAGAACTGGATATGTACGGTGTCAAGATGATGCGGGAAGGATGTACTGTGTGCAGACGTACATATTTTTCACAAAGTGGGTGCGAGGAGAGCGGTCGTCGAACAGTTGGTCGCACAAGTTGAAAGATTGTTGTTGCAGGCGAGAGCGGCGGGAGGGGCGTCGGGGGTTGCAACCACCGTACCGAACACGAGCCCAGCGGCTGAATAGCAGGCGACCGCGACGCTGTTGCAGCCTTCGGTACGATTAGTACCAGATACAAGGGACAGAGAGCGCATAATAATACCAGTCTGGCACTCTACGTAAGGGATGACACCACCATGGACGAGGGGAGCGGCAGCAAGGGCAAGAATATGGAGGGCATTGAAAGCGCGCATAGTGGGACGATGAAGGGAACTGAATCTTGCGCTCGCGAAGTTGCCCAAGTATTTATGTGGGGGGATAGGCGCCGCGTCTAAAGTAAGAGCGCTTCGAAAAGTCGTGCAGTGTCGCTTTGCGGTGATTTAATTTCTGGATTCGGTGCCGTCCTTGCTCGATCCATCTGCGCGGGAGGGGTTCCGGCGGGCCCATTCCGCTCCTCATCGACGCGGTTTCATGTCTATGAGCGATGGACGGCGTGCGAAGGAGGTGCGACCCAAAGTCGATGTACGACGTGTGTCCTAAAAGAACCCAATATTAAGCGCCCGGAAAGAGAACCGACCTGTCGCGGAGTCCCATGACTGGTCCTCTATTGCGGAAATTCAATCGAGTTCCACCAAATTTCTTTCTCGTTTCCCGAGTAAGCAAGCGGAGCACAATCTCAAATACACTGATGGTGAAACCCGGCAATTCCCTGTCCAAGCGATGGTAGAAAACATCCCATCGATAAGCATTCAGACCCAGAGAGATTTGCTGAAGTGCGAAGAAGCATGAGACGGAGGCTCGTCAATCGATGTCCTTGAAAGCAAAAAAATGGAGATCATCTAGGACCCACGTATCCATCGCCCTCGCATCCTCCATGTGTTCCTGCTGGGGCGGAAGTAGAAATGGATTGGGACTTGCTTAATGTAGGGTGGTGGTCGTCTGTGCTTCAGCGTGCGAGTGCTCAGTCGAATCTCGCTGCCAATTTCAAGTTCCGATGCAACACTCGTGGGGGTGAGGGGGTCCAGAGAAAGGTTCATTAGCCTAGATAAGCAAGACATCCGGAGAGAACAAGATCTGATTCCATGGCGAGGCTCGTTCCAACTTGAAGCTTAAGCGCTCCCAGTGAGAATCCCTTCTGCTGGGATACGCCCAGATCTGCTCAAATCTGCTTACCCAAAGTGTGGCAGAAATGCGCAGATCTGCGCAGAAATTTGGCCCTATAGCAGATGGGGTTTTGATTGCCAGATGCACACATCTGCTCGAGTCTGCTACCTTTATGCTCCCTTCTGCCGCCAGCTGTTCACTTCTGCCCTCCTATAACCCCAGCCATTCCCGCCTTTTATATTAGAAAAATCATATTATTCAAATAACTACGACACGATTCGTCATACTAAGTCGCCGGCGCCCCTTCCGCGGCCAACGCGCTCGTTCTCCGCACTCCGCTGATGCAACAGGCATTGCGTCGCCGTCGAAATTCGCGAGAACAAGTCTTGGGGGCGTGTAAACGTGATCGAAGCAGATAACTGGGCACAAGTCAGTACATGCACCTTCATTGGATTAGAGAAACGCACCGTGCGCCATCCAAGTCAAAGCCGCAAAAGGAGGCATGCTCATGAAACAGGACGGACGGTGGTGGCTGCAAGGAGCCCCAAGGAGTCAGCGCAAGCAATAATTGGGGATGATAATTACATACGAGGGCCGCTTCGTGTCGAGTACCACGGGAATGAGGCGCGTAGCCAAGGGTGGGTGGAGGCGACGAGAAGCGTAACGTCACAGAGGAAATTAGACAGGACCGGAAGGGACTGTGGCAGAGACTTACCGCTAACATGCCCAAGCGCCCGCCGGATCCGACCAAATTTGATGTAGCGAAGTCGATGGGGTCTTTCACAATGAACGTCCTAGCGGGGTAGTAGTGAGCTTCGAGTCATAGATCGACGACGACTGCAAAGAGTTGCATTCAGCGCCGCTCCAGTCAAGGCCATGATCGCTTACAAATGGCAGTGGCGGCGGCGCCAGCTGTCGACGTCTTCACATCGGATACAACAGAGTGGAGTGTGTTAGAAAGAAGCTATAACGGAAGGTGGTATTGATACACACACTCACTTGGATAGGGATACACGAAAGTCATCGATACGCGCGGTGTGGCGCGTGGGTGAATGGGTCGCGCTCGAACTCCGGGTGATACTAAACTGTGAGGAGTCCTAGTTGATCTTGGATGTCGTTAGCATCGTCTTGACGCGTAAGAATCATTCCTACGACACGCAGCAAGCGTTAGAGCATTTCGATCGAAATCTTGATTGAAGTACTCACCTCGCCTCACGCACAACGCGTCAGACAACTGGGAAGGATATCTAGAGTGTAGAAAAACGAGTCAGTTGCACGATAGGCGGTAAAAGACGCGGCGAACGATGTTGTGTGTGGTGTCGCGTCGCTCAGTAAGGACTAATTCAGAGCAGTAAGAGCGAGAGGGAGCGTCAGTATAAGGAACGACTCGGAGAGACTTCTTACGGGGAAGAGGGCGACAAAGAAACGGGAGAGCGGGAGAAGAGCGCGGGCGGGCGGGGAGAGACGGGGGATGGTGGTGGTAGGAAGCAAGAGGCATTTCAAACTCCGACTGATCCCCCGCTCTAGCTGGTCCGTGCGCGCAGCAGTGGTGACGCGGCCTCCGACAGCCCTCCAAAACTGCGAAAATTCTTAAACTCAGCTGAGCGCGATTCTGCTGAGTGGGATAGCTGAAAGGGACGAGAACACAATTAATTTTGAAGATTTCTGCTGTTGACAGATTCCGGCAGATTCGAGCAGACTTTTGCCAACGTTCAGCAGATTTGCGCAGATCTTGGCAGACCTGGACATAAGGACTTTTCACTGGGCTTAAGCGCTTATGAGCCTGAGAGGCAACCCGAAAAAGTCGTCGAAATGCAGCCTGAGTGACGTCAATGCCACGTGGCCGGGCCGCTCCATGCCGCAAGGTTCAACTTAAACGAAATTGAACCAAGTTTGGAAGGAGAGGAAATATGAAGAGAATCAAGGTCTATCTCCGGAGTATAAGAGATTAAAGAGTGAATTATCACGGCGAATTCCATTTTCACACTCCGATTCCTACCAGTTTTTCGTGTGTAGTTCAAATTAGCGCACTTCCTGTCTCGCGAGTCGCAAAGGATCCGATAGGTATATATCGTGTCAATAGGCCATAAATAGTGATTGGAGCTGAGTATCTTGAAAGCTTCTCATACAAATTCAATCCACAGCCCCGCCGGCAACAATTCAGCCAGAGAGACACTGGGAGTAATACGCTGTAGATAGATTAGCAGAGCGCAGACGGCGCGAAGAAAAAAAGGGCCGCGTACCGTTGACGACAGTGCACGTGAACGGGGAGACACTGGGAGTTCAAATTCATCCTCTACCCTTCTGGCAGACCAGGTGGAAGAGTACGTACCAGCCAGTTGCACCCGTGAACCCGGTGCCGCCGCATTGACCGTACTCCGCGACTGTGCCGGCCGAGCCGGTGGGGGTCGAGGTGGGGGTGCTCGACGCTTTGGTGGGGGTGTTCGATACGGTGGTGGGCGTCGTCGTAGGGCCCGTCACGGTGCTCGGACCTGAAGGCGGCGGGGAAGAGTTCTGTATTAGATGAAATCGTCAATAAAGCGCAATCACGCAAAAACTAGGGAGCGTTCTTACAGAGGAAGAACCGTACAGAGGCGGACCCGGGATGGGGTAGGTCGTTTCGGTCTGGGCCGCGTTGGAGTAGATGTCGACGGTCACTGCAGGGCGTCAGCCGTCACGCCTATAATGATAAGAAAGTACACGAAAGGACTGACAGCCGGGATCGGTGGCGCTGTATGCACCGGGGAACGTCACGAGCTCGGCGGCCGTAGGGGCCAGGGTCCCGCCGCCGGTGATGGTGATCTGCGCGCATTCGGGATAGAATTGCTATGGAGGTACGTCAACATGAGATACGGCTTGAGAATACGAAGGCGACATACGGCAGGCAGCGAGTGCAATGCGATCGTCTCGAAACGGAGGAGGTAGTTACCGTTGGGTACGGTGGCGGGGATAGTAGTCGTCCAAGACGAATTTTGGTCAATCATCTTCCCGCTGCCCCAGTATCCGTTATAAACCGTTCCGTTGATAAGCCCAGATTCATCGATTTTGAACTAGTTTTTTTGGGTCAGAGGCAGATACAAGATCAGATCCCAGTTCACCTACCCACTGGAGGGTATTGGCGTTGACACCAGTGCAAGTCGTTCCGGGGCATTGGGCTAGGTACGTCAACTGAACCTGTGTTAGTGGGTCGAATATAGAGGGCTCAAGGGAACGAACCATGGGACCGTACGGATGCGGCCAAACCTGATTCCAGTATGCGATGATAGGTGTTCCAGCCTTGACAGTCGCTGTAAGCTGGAGAGCGCCAGAGGTCCCATCATCGTTGCACGCAATCGTCGGGTCGGTTGGGGACAGGATTGGGTTGCTGTCCGGACATTTAGTATTTGCATGTCAATAACGAAGGCGAAAAACGGACTATGACGACCATGGGCGCTCGATTCCGGTCTGTCCGGTGGCTAAAGAAAGGTTAGCACCGCAGGCCGCGCTCCGGATGGATAGGACGCGTACGAGTGTTGTACGGGCTCCAGCCCTCGTATAAAGTGCCGCCGATGTTGTACGAAAGGACACCGCCGTGGGCGAGCGCCTTCGGAAGGGCAGCGAGAGCAATGAGGACAGCGAGTTTGAATACCATGCTGAACCTAGGAAGGAAGAGCTTAGAGGATTTAGACCGTGTCGGTTTGGGCTTCCTTCTGGCCATTTATACCAGCCAGTATGAACATCGGAATAACTCGCCGCTTCCCCTTTGTGACGTCGGATGAATCGGGGAATGGTAGAGAACATCCAAAACTGGAAGGAGTCGCACGTACTGGTGGATCTCGGGGACGGTGGCAGCCCTCGGTGGTCATTAGTGATCAGAGGGGCCGTCCACATAGACGTTAATCGGCCAAGAGCAGGGATACTGAATTTCAAGACGGAATAACTTCGCCAAGGAAGCCGGATATCATCCGAATTCGTTAGACGACCGATGAGGGAGGAAACACCGACTTTTCGTTCTTCCTGATGAGATCAAATTATGGAAATTTACTGCTCAAATCCCCGGAAACTGCGCCCAGGGGGGGTTATGAACCTGAAGTACTGCTCGATTATTTGAAGACAAGAATCGGTTAAACACAGTCCGAAGGATAACCTTACCCGGATGATGAACCGCGGCCAACATCTGCCCTGTGGAGTACATTCACGGCGCTTTACAGTGGTTATCGGCATCTTCATCAGCTGAGGAAATTATCTGTACAGTCGTAGTAACTCCGCAGAAAGTTCGCAAAAAGAACCCCAAAGAGAAAAGGCTTGGCAAAGCAAGTTTGTCTGTCATAAGACCAACGGGACTCCACTGGGCCTGGTATTATCCACACTCCGACGGCCTGAGGTATGGAGAGCGCGAGTTTTCAGAAAGAGAATAAACGGATGGCGTGATTATGACTTCGAAGTGTGAGGAACGTCGGCGAATGGTAGGTAGTTGGTGGGTACTCACCAATTCTTCTGAGGAACAATAATAGAATACAATATAAGCAGCCATCCGGATCTCTATGCAGTGCGTCTTCGCTGTTGTCTTGAGAAGAGTTAAGATTTAAAATTGAATTTCGCACAAAATTTCGCATCAGAAGGTGAACGATGATAAACCCGTTTTCCTATTGCATTCACTGGAGTTTATCACGGACTTTGAGGGAGTTGTACGGAGTTTCCGTCGCCAGAAAGCCAGCAGTGACTCGCCAAGGATGGAAGTCGGAAACAACAAACGGAAGCGGGAACCCCGGGGCCCGGGCCGACGCCGGACGAACAGCTCACCGTCACGGTGTCACTCGTTCGTCTCTCCGCAAACCTCCATCCCGCTCTTCAGACCGCAGTTTCGATGCAGCCCGAACATGAGCTTTGTGAGGATATCTCACCTCACTCAACTAATTCAACATCTCGTTCACCCTCGACTCTTGTACTCCACCGCGTCAAGCAGCAATCCTTTCCCACCCCAACCCAGCCTACGCCGCATGAAATATTCCACCTAAAGATGCCCACCGTCGCCGTCCTTACGGGTGTGACGGGTGCCGTCAATGGCAGGACTTCCTGTTCTGTCGAAGTTCCGGGGGAAAAAATTCACGAGGCGGATATGGGACGGGAAAATTGCCGTCCGCCCCGTCAAAGCTCACCCATCGACGACCGTACATAGGGCTTCATTCCTTATTCTGTGCAATGTGGCTGAAGGTAACACAAAATAAATCAGCCTTACATTCACAGCAGTCATCCTTTGCTCTAGATTGACACTCGTAGCTCTATAGCCGTCCAAATATACTATTGACCTGTTGCAACAACACATGTGATAAGGCGCGTATGCTCCTACCCCCTTCCATGGCGACTTTCGTGATCCAAAGGCACTCGAAGGGTCGAAAAGAGAACAGGGAAGCGTGGACGCATCATCGTACTGTCCACCGTCCCGTCATTTGACGGTTCGCGGCCGTTTTTTTGGCCGTCCCGATCGTCTGGAGGTCCCAAAACTAAAAATGACGGTCGGTGAAGCGACGGCCCGTAACCGTCCTCGACCGCGGAATTTACGGCCGTTGCCGTATGCGGGACGGTGGCCATTCCTAGTCGATGCGTCCTGCAAAGCAGTTCCGGAGTATTCATCATTTGCATTGACATCCGCCCCCTTCTCGAGCAAGAGACGAATAATATCCGTGTGGCTTTTCCCCAACGCGGTTTTCAGCGCGGTTCCGTAGTATCGGTCAGTTGCATTAACATCTGCGTTGTGCTTCAGCAGAAGACGGACGATGTCCATCTGGCCCAGATGCGCCGCGGTCCGCAACGCCCTCCCGTCCTGCCCATTGACATCCGCATCATTCTGGAGCAGGAGACGGGTGAGCCCCGTGTTTCCTTTCTTGACTGCGATCTCCAAGGCGCTTCCGTCTCTTCCGCCCTGTGCATTGACATCCGCGCCGTTGTCAAGCAAGATACGGATGACTTCCGTGTGACCGCCGCGCGATGCAACATGCAATGCGCTTCCATATTTCCCGACCTGTGCGTTAACATCTGCGCCGTTCTCGAGCAGTAAACGGACAATTTCCGTGTAGCCGTTCATGGACGCGGCCTGCAATGCGCTTCCAAAGTACTTTTCCTGTGCACGTACGTCGGCACCCTTTGCAAGGAGGAAACGCACGGCATCATCGGTGGCTCTCAAAAAAGTGGCCTGCGCGAGGCCTCCAGCAAATCTCTGGCTATTGACATCGGCGCCATTTTTAAGCAGCAACCGCACAGGATCTGCGTGACCGTTGATGGACGCTGCCGCCAACGCGCTTCCGTAGTTTCCGCCTTCCCGGTTGATGTCTGCCCCGTTCTCGAGCAAGGTACGAATGATCTCTGTGTTGCCGTGACTTGACGCGGCCTGCAACGCACTCCCAAAGTATTCGCCTTGTGCATTGACGTTCGCGCCATTTGCAAGCAGGAGACCCACCACCTCTCTGTTACCTATCCACGACGCGGCCTACAATGCCGTTCCGAGGTACATTCCCTCGGCGTTGACATTGGCACCGCTTTCAAGAAGGAGCCGCACGATGTCGGTGTGGTTCTCAGTGCAAGCGGCCTCCAGAGCGGTTCTGCCCTCCCAGACTTGGGCATTGACGTCAGCGCCGTTCTCGAGTAGGAGACGTACAATCTCCGTGTGGCCGTGAGTCGATGCGACATGCAACGCACCCCCTTGTTCGTTGACATCCACTCCCGTCTGAAGGAGCCAACGTACTCCCACAATGTACCCTTCCTCCGAACACAAATGCAGGGGCGACCTCGAGGGTACACTGCGTGGCGAGAAGGCTAAAGGATTAGAGCCCTCGATGTAAGCTCTCTCCAAATACACTGACCTGTCTGGTTGGAAACTTGAAGCATATGACATGTTACGCAGGCCGTTTAAAGCACTGTATTGTTCGCTTCCATCCTCCAGAAGAAGAATTGCATTCGAAGTCAAGCCAGTTTGGCTATGAGAACGTAGCAGATGGTGACACCAGCGCTTCGCCGCGTACTGTGCCAGTGGGTAGTGGGGGAATGTTTCCGAATTGAGAGGATGGCTGGCAAAATGGAGAAGATAGCCTATGCATGACCGCGCAATGAAGCTGTGCGACGGTCCTTGGCCGAGGTCGTAACCAAATTTGTCCATGAAATGTTGGGACAGGAGGTAATCCTGGACCGAAGCAAGAGTCAATACGACTGTTTTCGCTCCATTGTGGTCCCGAATAGTGGCCAGTCCCTCCAACCAGTCGGGAATAGCATTGATGTTATCTTCACGCAACACTGGATCATACGTATAGCGTGCGGGGTCGGCAAAGTCGAATGCGACGGCATCCGCGACCAGGGTCAGGTTGAGATTTTGGGCAGAGAATATGAGCCAGCGTAGAACCCCTGTGACATATACAAGGTCCTCTGGGCGAATCATTTGCAGGAAGCGGTCATATATCCCGAACAAATCATTGGGGAGATTTTCGAGTGTTTTTTCTAATTCATTTTGCCGCTTACAGCGAGAAAGTTCGAGAAGGAGGCAGGCTGCCAACCGGAACCTGGGAATTCGAATATGTAAATTAAATTAGGAAAGTCGAGCTCAATGAAGACACTGACATTCCGCTGGTCTTGAGCAGGACTCGATCAACGATTTCGTCTGCACGAGAACTCCAGATTCTCATCTTGCGGTTTTCGCGGAGTTCGGTGGTAATGAACAGTTTGATATCTGGCTGCGTCACATCGGACTGCAGGAAAACACAAGGTACATCCTCGAGTCTGTCCGTAAAGCCTGTGCGAGGCTGGCTGGTGAATAGCAGGTGCAACGGGCTGTGGGTCCACCCCCGCAGCGTCGCAACGAGCTCCATAAGCTGCCCAAGTTCTGCATCCGGACACTCATCGAGTGCGTCGAGGATAATATAGCTCCGCCCGAGCTCTCGGAGTAACTCCTTGAGTATACGCTGGAGATCTTGATAATGTGGCAGGGCCTGCCCTTTGGTCAAGTTGTATTGCTTATGCAGAGTTCGGTATGGGTGCGGAGACTGGGCAGAAAACTGGAGTACGATCCGCCGAAGCGCAGCTTCCACGGCGTTACCGTCCTTGTACTTGAAGTCGAAATAAAAAAAGGCGACCGCGGATGACTTCCCCATGTCCGCGAATAGTTGTTGACTTTCTATGAGCGTCTGTATGATGGAAGAACTATGAGTTGGATTTCGTCAAAGGGATATCAACGCGCAAAGGATTAGAAGGGTCACCTGAGGACGCTCTTTCCGGTACCCGCTGTTTAAGGTCAAGTTAGAGTTGATAACATCCGACATTGCGGTGTCTTACAAGGACCCTGAATCCACAATGAGCTTGGATTATCTTGCCAGTCCGTAAACATTTCGCCCTCCAGGAACCAGCGCCCGGTGCCTTCTTTGCGAAGTTTCTGTGTTTCGTGCTGCTTTTGACGCATGTCAGGCGGTGACTGCAGCCATTTCTCGAGTTTCTCCTCGACCCTGGGTTCCAGTTAGCAGTCAACTTGGTCGTTGAGAGGAGAAACAGAACTGACGCCATGTAATGGACTTGTTCCAACTTCTCCCCGATCGTACTCTGCTGTATCGCAAGATCTACGAGACGGTTGGTCTAAAGCCGGAGGATTACAAGCGCGAAATAAATCGATCTTTCATGTACTTGCCCTGAACCGCGCTCCGAATGAATCAAGTTGTTGTTGGAGGTCACTGAATCTTGCTCCCAACTGGTTCCGGGATGCACCACGACGAATGACTCCGAGTTCGGCATACTTTTCAATGAGCTTGGAAGCCTCCTCAAGCAATCTAGATAGGATCTCAAATGAGACTTGGAAAACAAAATAAAAAAGAGGATTATGAACCTGGCGTATCTTTCGATATCCGGCTTGAGACGCCCGACGAGGTCGAGGTGGTTTGTTTCTTCCATTCGCAAGATGGCAGCACAAAGATCCTGCGTTATACTCGTAATACAGGTGAGAAGTGTGTCTCGTTTATCATTTGTATCTTTCGCTTCCTGGACAACAATTAATATCGCAATAGGGAAGTCGTTGGCATGCAGATGACCTTGTAAGCCTTCAGGATTTGGTACAAAAATCCAGGAGCGATGAATGGGACGGTTTGAACGAAACCAGCGAGCTTTGTGGCGATATCAAGTGCAAGGGCTATGTTATCGACTAAGGAGTCCTTTGCGAGCGGGGCACTGGGAGATATCGCCACGGCTACTGCTGGGATGGAAGGCACAGTCGCTGGCGAAGTGTTGGAAGGTGGATCCACTTGAATCGGTGCGCCATGGATACTCGTGACCGCCGGCGTAAGGACGGACCCCGACGTTGGGATTAAGGACGGCCGTGGGCGGAATATCCCAGAAACTACGTGTTTGAGGCGGTGGCTTGGGCGGTCGGGCATGGTGGTTAGGAACAAACTCTGAGCGAGACGTACCACACCTTTTAGGGCAGTGCATTCGGCAAGTGCTTAGCGCTTAGCGCTTATCACCATAGCGCTCGAATTTACCGGAAGATGCCGAGATGCAGGCATGCAGTTCTAGTGTCGCCGCACAACCTGGCAATGCGAGCAAATATTTCGGAAGCCCGGCAGAGAAAATCACTCAGGGGTTAGGTAACAGGCCTCTAATGTCGAACAAAAATCGCCAGACCTCACTGGGACCTTCTGTTTCGTAGGTGATCCCCAACGGGCGAACCGAACTCGTATTCAAATATTAGGATGACTCGAATTGGCTAGATGGAGAGTAAGACTGGGCCTGTAAAATGCGGGAGGTAGTTCTTGATATGAAGGCTTCTCCTATCACAGTCCTGTGAACGAAAAATCGCGACAAACGGTTAACATAACACGCGGGATTCGATCTCTCAGAGGCATTTGAAGCTTCGAAGCTTC
Source organism: Mycena galericulata (assembly GCA_029289565.1). Classification (NCBI taxonomy): domain Eukaryota; kingdom Fungi; phylum Basidiomycota; class Agaricomycetes; order Agaricales; family Mycenaceae; genus Mycena; species Mycena galericulata. Next base: position 89,088 of record JARKIA010000353.1, read on the forward strand.
ATCTGCAACAAGTTCGGAAGTACGCTTTCGACTGATAGATGATGCAACGCTCAAAGGTATCGATTTGGGTCATCCAACTTCCTCGCAGCATGTGTAGCCGGCCCGTCTACTTCTGGACCCTCGTTTAATTCATCCGTTCAGATATCGAACTCGTAAATATACATCATCCAGACTCTCAAGTCGGCAAAGATCTATCCGCGGCTGAACGGCAGAGACGATTTCAGATGGCGTACGACACTCTTGGGATGAAGAGAGTCGTTCACGAACGCGACAGCCATGCGTATGAGGAAATATACCGCCGGAAGCGCGCCCAGCATCGGTAGTCGCGTCGTGCGGAATAAGCACTCGACGGTCAATGATTTTTCAACCATAGCCACGTGACCGGTTAATTTTCAACCATCCATTCAAAATTCGGTACTAGTACTAGCTGGTAGTGGTAAGGTTATTGCACTCAAAGTGTTTCCAGCATTCTCCAACGTATGGCGAGGGCGTCGTCGTTACACATATATAAGTTAAGTCATGTAAAGTAAAGTCCAAGGAAGGTTTATTAAGTAGACAATAACTATACTTTCAAAAAAAAGAACGGGAGACCGGCGTGAAATGTATGGCACCCGGCGCTATTAGACCCGAGCACCGATGCACCGAAGATGAAGTATTCTAGACCTTGAACCCGCCCGCCAGCTGCATGACCTTCCCCGGGTCCACCCTTTCCGCAATCTCGGTCAACCGCGCTAGGTTCGCGGCCCCAAACAGCTGCACCAGCGGCGTGTCCGCCATCGCCAAATTCGAATACCGCGGCAACGACCGCCCGCTCAGCTTCGTCTCCGCCGCCTGGATGCGGTCGACGCTCCCTCGCAGCGCAGCGAGGTTCGCCGCGTCGTTGGTGGCGTTCTGCCACTGGCAGCCGAGGTTGCAGACGGAGGCGCTGTAGGGGCGCGTCCATGTCGGCGGGAAGGCGCTGTCGGAGGTGCGCGGGTACTTAGTGAGGTACCCGGGTGAGAAGGGCTCGATGGTGATGCCGAACCCGGTAGAGGAGGCGTTGGCGAGGAGGGAGATGCTGTTCTGTTTTTGCGTTGCGAGACCAAAATACAGTAAGTGCGAGCAAAGGCAAGGAACGCGAGGCGGAGGGGTAGGAGACGCACCGTGATCTCGTTGATCACTACGTCGACGATCTCGGGGGTGTAGTTCTCGATGTTGACGAAGCCGCTCTGGCCACTGTCAATTCCGGGAGCGACGACTGGTCAGATTGTTGCAGCAGCAATTCCTTTTCAGTGACGACGTACCGCGGCTGCGGACCTCCGCCCGCGCCCTCAAGCCCGACGACGTTAACAGCGGCCAGGAATTCGCTCATCGTGAAGGTGCCGTTGTTGTTAACGAGCGCGCCGGGGATGTTGAGGAACGCGTCGTAGATACCTGCAGGCTGCTTCGGCCCGTCGTAGAACATCACGGCGAATTGAATCGTCTATTTGGGTGTGAGTATAAAGACGAGAAAAGAGAACGGACGCGGGTGTATGTATGGGTAAACATAACTTACTTGGCCGCCGATGTTGTTGAGCCCGAAGATCATGGCGGCCTTCGGGTCCGTGGACGTGGCGTTGAACACTTCGTACGCGGACTTGTACGCCTCGGCCTGATTCGTGTGCGCGACGAGGGCTCCCTGGTGAACAAGTCGGAACTCAAGTCAGCATGCAGTGAGATCAAATGGTATAGTCAACGCACCCAGATACGAGTGTACGGAATGGCGCGCATGGTGAAAGCGGTGACGATGCCAAAGTTGTTGAGCCCGCCCTGAGAGGCAGCCGCGCGGTCAGATTTGCTGTCATACACCAATCACTATGAGAGACAGAAAAACAAACCTTGAGCGCCCAGAAGAGGTCAGGGTCCGAGGATGCCGTGACAGTGCACGCGGTTCCATCGGGCTTGACGATGTCGAACGCGAGGATGGTGTCCACCGACATGCCGTATTGGTTCGAGAAGAAAGAGTAGCCTGCAATGTAGTGTGAGCAGCCACCATCCCTCAAATGATTTTCGAGCTTACCTCCACCTAGGAGGAAACCCCCAACGCCAACGCCAACGACGCGCCCGCCGACGACAGTGATGTTGAGCGGATCGAGGGCGGCGTAGACCTCGTTCCAGAGCATGCCCGCGCCGAAGGTGACTGTGCCATTGGGTGCATCGTTCTCATATTGGCCTGGACGAGATTTCGAAGACGTTAGAAAGAGAGGGAGGCTTGAACGCAGTCACGAGACGCACTGGTCTTGCTGTAAGTGATATTGTTGAAGCGCGACATGGCGATTTGGACACCCGTAGTTGAGCTGAAGCCGGGATTCCACGCGTGGCCGCCGCCCTTCACCTGAAATCGCGCTTCAGTTGAAGCACGTAGTCATATAAAAATTAAAGTGAATGTACAGCAAAGGGCGTGCGTGTTGAACCGACGAGCCGGAGCTGCGGAAGTGTCTCGGTGAGAATGCAGGTTGGAAGAGAGTGGCACGCACAATAAGGCCAAGATCGTGCGTTGTGGCGGGCTCGACCGAGCACGCCGACTCCTGGGTTGAAGACGACGCCGAGTCATGGAAAATGTCGGCCGCGTACTCCGACGACCCTGGGCGGAAGAATGAGCTCGTCCGGGGAGATAGCCGGCTGGAATATGCACCTGGGTAGAAGACGGCACTCGCGTTGGACACTTTTTGTGCGATTTCCTTGCAGACCGCCGCAATGTTTGTAGGTGCTAAAGCCCAGGAAGGCGAAGCGAGAGCCACTGCTGTAGCAGTAACGGCGAAGATGAGACGCATGATGAAAAAAAAGCAGAAGAGCAAAAAAGTTGAATGCGAACACTGGCCCCTAACTTGCCGTCTTAAACAAGGTTCAATCCGGCGCCTTTTGCTCACCAGTGCTGACTGAAAGTCTCTTGGCTGGTTACAATATTGATGGTAAAATTGAATTCAGCAGACATAGCCTCAGTACGTCAAGTTTCAACAGTACGTACATGAGATGAGAATCAGCGGGATTTTTCAAAAGGAGAAGAAGAAAGGAATATTACAGCGCGTGCGTTACGAAGGCCGGCGCCGAAGCATCACGATCCTCAGATCTCAGATCCCATATTTTTTCACAGAAGATATCGAATCCGCTGCTAGCGTCTTCCGGCCGCCGAAGCCGTGTTCGTGTAGAAATCAAGCCCAGTGCGAACGCAGTCCTGCCCGCTCGGCGCTATGTACTTGCTTGTATTCGTCTTGCTCCCGCCTGCAGTACTAATACTAATAGTGTCCCATACATACGTAGCCAATGTTACTGTACAAATGCATCTATGGCAACGAAATTCTGCGCATCAGACAGGTGAAACATGTTTCTCGCATGTGCTGGAGTTTATCATAGACTGTGAGGGAGTTTAACAGTCGACGGAGGAGATTCTTTCGCCAGAAAGCCAGCAATAAGTAGAGCGTATTTGCACCACCCAAAATCGACGGCCAAATTTCTGGCATAAACCATCATTTTTAGGTTAGAGAAATGATGGATGTGCCGGAACCAGCAGCCGCCCTTTCTCTCCTGAAAGTGGCCAGTAGCTTCGAGACTATTATGGCGCGTCCACACAGAAAAACCCGGGTTGTCCAGCATCTTTTGGCAGACTTTACAAGTCGAAGGTATCGCATTTTGGTGTCATCCAATTTCTGACAAGCTCCATCCAATGTCGCCCTAAAACTGCGTCAAGGGAGAGTCAAGGGAGCTGCAAGGAGGAAGAGACAAGAAACGGAAGCGGGAACCCCGGGTCGAAGCCGGATCACTATCCCGATCAGCTGACGTCATTCGATCGGCTCTCCGCAAACCTCCATCCCGCTCTTCAGACGACAGTTTTGAGGCAGCCCGAACATGAACTTTCCTGCGCGGATATCCAATCTCCCTCCACAAATCCAATATCTCGTCCACGCTCGACTGTCGTACTCCACCGCGTCAAGCACCAACCGATACTCCTTTCCCACCCAGCCCCAGCCTACGCCGCATGAAATATTCCACCTTCCCCGCGGCGCATCGCAAGCAGATATAAAAAAGCGATGTGTGTCCGGCCCGTCTCTTTTGGAACCTCGTTTACAGTTTAATTTCATCCGTGCAGATATCGAACTCGTAAAGCTACACCATCCCGACTCTCAAGCCGGCAAAAATCTCTCCGCAGCCGAACGGCACAGGCGGTTCCAGATGGTCTCCGCCGCGTACGATACGCTGCGGATGAAGCGCGTCCTCACGCACGAACGCGACCGCCCCGCGTACGACGAAATCGACCGCCGGAAGCGCGCGCAGTACCGGCACTCGCGGCGTGCGGAATACGAGTACGCGGAGTGGAAAAATCCCAGGGTGGACGACAGGTGGACGGATCGCGTCATCCTCGCTTTTGGGTTCGTCGTGAGTCTCCCCTTTCTATTATTCCTCCTCGAAGCCGCTTCCAACCGGTGAAGGCGCTCGTTACGGGGTTGATCCCGGTATTTCTGTATCCGCGCCCGGCGGTGGATCGGCTGCCGAATTCGGCGTTCCATCTGTCGGAAGCGAGGCGCGAGGCGTTGTTGAAGTACGATGATCGGGTGCGGGAGATGGAGCGGCAGGCGGCGCGGCGGGATTGAAAGTGATAGGTGTAACAAGGCGTAAACCAGGTGTTGTATCTATCGCTTTCGGACCATCTCATCGTCGATTTGCCCGCAAGTAGAGATTCCAGGACTCTACCATCGCTGCCTTTTTCTGTTCCAGGCGTGTTCAATTCAGGCAAAGAACTTCCCGGAACGTTGTGACGACATCGGTTGCAGTCGAACTGGCGCTCACCTCTGGGTTCTTTTACGTCGCCTTTTCTACAGTCAATTCCCCTTGACATTGAACGCGGCCGCAAAACAGTCGAGTCAATTACGGCCAATGAGGGAACCCCCGAGCGTTTTCAGCGGTTCCTAAGACACAGGTCGCGTTAAACTTTGGAGCAAGCCAATCCGTGCCACGGCGGCTTATCTGACTCCAACAGTCAGTTATACTTGCTGGGCGCTTAGCGTTTGGCGGTTATTACCTTCGTTTGCACGCAGACCACGACATGCGCTGATGGATCCGCCTCAATGGCCCTCCACAATCACCCTCTCACCTCCTTTTCGACCTAGAAAAAGAAGAAGAGAAAAAAACGAGATCGGACGTCCTCCAAGTATCTCACTGTTTCCTTAACCTATATGATATCCTAAGCCTAACATCGACGCAGCCCGAAATTAAATCACGGCAGAAGCACCTCACCGCATAAGCTTTTCTCGAACCCAAGCCCGCGCGCCTCTTGTGAACCCGGGCGCCTATAGCTATCCACGCACATAAATACCGCCGCAGCCCAATCGCCCTTCCTTTCCTTCATTCGCCCCACCCACAGTCATAATATGCGCGCTTTCAACTCTGCTGCTCCCATCCTCGCCCTCGCCCTCGCCCTCGCCGCCGTGCCCCTCGTCCAGGGCGGCCCCATCGCCTACGCCCTCTGCCAGACTGGTACGTCCTCCGCCTCCGCCCCTGCATCCTCCCCTCGTCTACTACCCACACAACTCCCCTCTCCCCATCTTCCCACCGCCGTCGTCCCTCATCACCCCCTCAGGCTGCAACACCCTCGCAGTCGCCTGCTACGCCGGCGCCGGGCTCGTCTTCGGCACGGTCGTCGCCGCGCCCGCGGCCCCCGCCGCCGCGCTCGCCTGCAACGCCGGCCTCGGCACCTGCAGCGCTACCTGCGCCACTGTCGCCCTCCTCGCGCCCACCCCGTGAGGTCTTCCGCTCCTAAGTAAGAGAGGAGAGAGGTGTGTGTATACGTGCGATGTCTGGCGTCGTTCTGATCGCCTCACGGGGACTCGGATTCAGTTCGTACCAAACAAACACGAAGCTTTGGGATGAACCGAGAGGAAGGATGGCGGAGTGTCCGTGGGGAAGTAGCTGATAGTGTTTGCGTGAAAGTGAAAGTGTACCGTGTCCCGTGTATAACGTCCCAGAATCCGAAATCTGCTTGAACCTATCACATTGGAATTTGGATCGAGCGTAATCTGTGGACAGACCCTAAGCCAAAATGAAACCGGGACTGAGTTAACATGGCATACTTCTTTGGCGCTGCCAGGCAGGAATTCTTCAATGCATCGGTCGATCTGTCTTGAGGCCCAACTGTGTTGAAAAACTTCCACAGAGGCAGGAGGAGGGGGAGGAACAGCTGAGGATAACCCAACCACCGATATCTCGCCAGACAACTTGAACTGTATATAAAATGATAAGAAATATATGCTATCAAATACCCTCAGAGTCAGAGTGTCGCCGCTTGGTTTGCGTTCAAGTCGGGTAACAACTGCACGTGTTCTGCAGCTGGCAGTCGGGTGTCTTGGTGGTCCCGGAAGAGGATAAAATAAGCAGCAACCGCGGCACGGCCCCAACGATGCTGGTGGGCGAAATCTCCATATCGAGCTTTAAGCTTTGACTATACATACAATCGATGGAATGAGGTAGCACGCCGGCCTCGACGCAATTTTTGAAGGTGTCTGAGATCGTAGATACTAGAGAAGGATGCCGGGGATCTATCTGTACAGACGCTGGAGACAGGCCGCCGACGTCGGCTGAGCGTCGATCGATGTCCGCACAGCTCGGCCGCCACGGATCTGATGTCGGCAGGTTATTTGGCGCGTCGGCACGGTTTGACCAATCATCATCGGTGCCGGCTGACGACGGGGCTTGCTTACTCAAGCACAGGCCGAGGCATACCGAGTTCGGGTGCGTGCCGATACTAAGTCGACTGTCGGCATCTCCCTCGGATGACTTACCTCTTAATTTCAGGTGATGGAAAGCGATGGTAGAGGGTTTGAATCATTTTGTACTTCAATCGGCAAAGCCCGGCAAGGTACCCGGCAACGACGCCATTTGTATCGTCCCAAAAATATATATATCTGGCAGGTCAATTTCAAATTTCAGTTCAAGCTGCGGTCTGAGGTCCAGATCATTCAAGCGGTCCTCTGGAGGTGTATAACTGCCAGTTGTGTGTGTTTCCTTCCAGCATAAACAAACTTCATAGATGGCGGGGGTTGTTGTTTGATCCAGCAACCCGTGTTATTTTCAACAAGGGGGCTTGTTGAACAAAATTATCCCCAGGTGAGGTAAGAGGTACACACCATCTTTACATACTGTTGCAGCTGACATCTAGATCTCCCGACAGCGCTCTGAAAGGACTATTCTAAGTAGACTCTCCGGGGGCCTATCCATGCACATAAATACCCCAGCAGCCCAATCGCCCTTCCTTCATTCGCACCACCCACCGTCATAATATGCGCGCTTTCAACTCTGCTCCTCTCCTCTCCCTCGCCCTCGCCCTCGCCGCGCTGCCCCTCGTCCAGGGCGGCCCCATCGCCTACGCCCTCTGCCAGACTGGTACGTCCTCCGCCTCCGCCCCCGCATCCTCCCCTCGTCTACTACCCACACAACTCCCCTCTCCCCATCTTCCCACCGCAGTCGTCCCTAATCACACCCTCAGGCTGCAACACCCTCGCAGTCGCCTGCTACGCCGGCGCCGGGCTCGTCTTCGGCACAGTCGTTGCCGCGCCCGCGGCCCCCGCCGCTGCACTCGCCTGCAACGCCGCGCTCGGCACCTGCAGCGCTACCTGCGCCACTGTCGCCCTCCTCGCGCCCACTCCGTGAGCTCTTAAATTCCTAATTAAGAGAGGTGTGTATCTACGTGCGATACCTGGCGTCGTTCTGATCGCCTCACGGTGGACTCGGATTCAGTTCGTGACAAGCAAGAAGTTTTGAGGCGAAGCGAGAGAGCATCGATGGCGTATGAAGAGTCCGTGCGGCATACGGAAGTACCGATAACCGTTTGCGTGAAAGTGTGCTGTTTATAATATTCCGGAACCCACTGATTCTCCGCCGCAATGGAACCTTTCCATTGGATCGAGTTTAGTTTCTGAATGGGCCCCGAGCCAAAATAAAACTGGGACCGAATAAGGATTACTTCTCTGGTGCTGGCAGGAATTCGTCAATGCATTCGTAGATCTGCCTTGATTGTCTTGAAGCCCAACTGACGTCGGGCCTGTCGGGCAACTTCCATGGTACCGCCAGTTGATTCAAACACAAGCAGGGACCATGGCTCTGAGTCCGTGGATTACGTAGCATCTCAATTAGTACCGTACACACAAACTGGGCTTTCATACAAACCTTCTCAATTACGATCATGTTTGTTCGGCCATCTCGGTAGCATGTCATGAATTGTTTAAATTTGTGAATGACTCGCTGCTAATCATCACGATAAGGCGTGTCACGTAAGATGTGGTTTAATTTTTAATTTTTTATGCGAACTTCCAGATAAATCTATTTGGTACCCCGGTACTCGGGGTACCAGAGTGTACTGCTATTTATCAATGAATGCAAAAATTTCGGACTTCCCAATCCGGTAACCTGCTGTTAGCCTTGGTTTGAACCGACTCAACCTAGGTTTGAATTAGTCAACCTGGAGAATGCAATAGCCTGCTACTGCCCCAATTTGACTGGCATTGCCAGCAAAATTACTCATTTCGCAGGTAGTCAAGATCCCAACACACCTAAGTTATGTACTCTACACCTTTTATTTACGCCAAACCGGTCGTAGCCGGCCTTATCCTCGCTCCCCGTACGCGCTCTCTTTACCCTAAACGTGGTTTACGCCTCCAACGTAGGGTTCAATACTCACATTTCCACTCATACACCCGCCGCGTCTCGGCCCTCCCCGTCATTCCAAGAGCTCTGAAGTCGAGTTGAAATTTATCAGAGGAAACGAGATCTCTGAATCATAGGGGGCGTTGACCCGAGTAGAGATTGTATTGGTACCGAAGCTCGTGTACTGACTTATGTTCGGTGCGTAATGGAAAAGTCGAGGGGTTTTATGCGGCAAAGTGAAAGGAAGAGAAGGGAAGGGCATTGATGAACGGTAGAGCATCTATGTACAGCTTCGGCCCTCGAGCCGGTGAACTTGAATCATCGGAATCTTTTTGGGGTTACCACCTCCCTAGGATCTACAAGAAATTGTATATAGACTACTCGTACAAATAGTTTATTGAACTTCAAGCGACGGACTCCGGCGATGCAAATGTAATCGGCGGCATGGATTCCTTCCTTGGCTTGATTGAGTCCAGACGAAGTTCCCAATTACTGTCATTCCCGACAGGAGTGGAGCGCTGCATTCCCGGTCCAACGCGGAACTCCAAGGTCGAAACCGCTTGATCCTCTGAGGTGGTGTGCCAGAGCGTCTGGTTCAAGTTGACCAACCGATTGTTGAAAAGCACCAGGAAAATGTTGCTGTAAATCTTGGCCAAAATGAGTCCACATAACTCGTGTATTCCGGCAGCGTAAGTTTGAGAGTTCATCATGGCGTTGTGCTCCTTCAGGAAAAACACAAGGTCCACGAGGGCAACCACGACGCTTATGGTCCCGGTTTCGACAGTAAGTCGGATGACTAATGATGTTGTGAAGCTGGGTTGAGAGACGATTTCGTTGGTGAGTGAGTGAAAATCACGCACGGCGGTTTAGAAAATTATTCAAGGGACCTAATCCCTGTTTCCGACGCCGGAACAGCTGAGATTACTTAAATTAGCCCCGTGAATGTGACAACCCAGAGAACTTACGAAGTAAGTCATTGAAGTCGCAATAACAACATCGACGAGGGCACTTGACGCGAGCCTAACCCCAGAGAAGTATTTGTAGTGTTGGTTCTTAGTCATCTCGGAGGCATCCATGAACATCTAGCACCATTTTGGTCATCTTCGTGGCGGGTGTACCAATTTTAGAGACCAACATAATATCCAGTGGTAATTCCGGCGCTCCACTGGACAAGTGCGACAGCACATACCACTCCGTATAGTATCTTAGACCGAGATAAAGCCCAGATGCGCCAGCCATAAAATAACTGTCCTGTCTGAGCACGGCAGAGGATACACCAGGTTGGGGGGCTCACCTGAACTATGACCCCGATAGTGCTCCCGAGCAGCGGGACATTGAGAAAACCAGAATACCGCAGGTAGAGGTTAGGTGCATTTCCGAATCCGTAAATGAACCATTGAAAGGCATCGTAGGTTGCCGATCCCGTTTGAGCCAAGTCCAAGATATAAACAAAGTATACTGCAGGAGGTAAATTAGGGACTCTGATCCCTGGCGCGATCTGGGATGGGCGTACCAAGGAACTTTAAAACACGTCTGTCATTCGGAAAACTGACGTGGTAGATGTAAACCTTTGAGGAGTCAGTATCGTCAAAAGAGTCTCTCGAAAGAGACTACTTGGGTTGTGAGAACGCCAAGGAGGCCCCAGTTGAATAAGAGGCCTACGAACCGAGGTCCTGCTCTAACCATCGACCGACGAGTGAGAATGGTACGGAGAGACCATAAATATAACTTGCAGCCAAATGACTTGTTCGTGAGTCACCGTAGAAGGAGGTGGGGTGAGAACATGAACCATTTCCGAAAGGGTCCAGGAGCGGAAGGGCTAAGAACTGAGCAGCTGTCCACCTGGGTCTTAAATGCATTTGAGTGTGAGATAGAAGCAACTATAAACAAAACTGAAAACTGACAGTCGAAGAAGAACAATGATACGATGCTGGATTGACTGTTCGCCAAACCTCATCACGCCGTAGTTAGATTAATGATTATGGCAACAGGGACTGGACAGCTTCAAATTTGGACGTTCGAGTGTCGTAAAATGATTCGCGAGGGTGATGTGGCCCATTTGGGTGTCAGGACCCCGGAGATGCATTCCTTACTCCCATGTACGACTAGTCTGTTAGTTACCACGCTCTGTTACCCGGTAGCCTGCGTTATTATATAAGCATACATCACGTGTATAACCTCCGACGCGACTTGGACGCGTTCTAGCCGCCGTACTCGTATTTAAATTAAATCTGACGTTACAGAGTATATAAACATCTCTTCTACTTTTTCTCTTTGATAACTGGCGGCCTCAGCACCCCACTTGAAGATTCTCGTCCAAATTTGGGTGTTCCAGCCAAAAATAATCCAGCTTTTGTGTTGAGCATAAATTGACGTCCCGGCACACCTAAAAAAGAAAAATATCAGTCGAGTTGAAAGGTGCGCGGATTGTGAGAGGGAATTTTGCTATTGGTCCGGCATTTTCCGGACCAATAGCAAAATTCCCTCTAACAATCCTTTGCACAATCAACAGGGTGGAAAGATTGTCGTTTTAGGTGTGCGGATAATTCAATAGTTTTCTCATGCTTATTTGAGGCCCACCATATGTTTACTAGGATCATTGAGAGCAAGAAACGCGTCCAAGTCGCGCCGAAGCGATTGCACGTGATGTAAGCTTACATAATAACGCAGGCTACCGGGTATCAAGGCGCGGTAACCAACAGACTTTATTGGGCGAGGAACGAGCAAGATACAATAAAGCGTCTGTCAAGAGAGACTAATGTACGACTACTAATTTCAATGTTCAATTTGTGAAAAATACATTCTTTCAATTAAACCTGGCGTGCTTCCTTGCGTGCGCGGGCAGCAAGAAATCCCCAGGAGTACGTAACCAGCACCGCCACATCCCTTTTCGGGAAAGTGGTTGAATTTCCAACGCTGTACGTCTTCGCCTCACAAGGGTTGCATGGTCGTACTACATTCCAATCCAATTACACACACCTACAGTGTATATAGCTGCCTTCAAAAATTATATGCACAGTGCTTCCTCGAGTCGAGCCAAGGTGCACGGAAAATAGGTACTTTTCGGCGGCGTGTGATTGCAGTGATACCTCTTGCTCCAGGCTCTGTGAGGCGGCTGGGAAATTGTGCAATTGGCAGTCAGAATCCTTATTTCAGCTGGTATATTCCGGTAAGCCAAGCTCTATTCTAAGAACATAGCTGGCAGCTGGCTTGAATAACACACTGACTGAATTTTCAATGGTCCCACGAACCTACGCGCTGCCCGCAAGGACTACCAAGTTGTATTCTACATATCTGGCTTGAATAAGTCTCTGAATAAATTTAAAACGGTCCCGCAAACCTATGTGCTGCCTGCAAAGATTTTATTTCATATTATGGAGTCCGGATTGCAGCAAACCAAGGTATCTCCCGACATGTCACCTCCTTTGCATGTACTCACATGTCCCCAGTTTGTGCATATGACATTCGCGCGTGCAACGGTGGCATGGAAGGTTGCATCCCATCCCAAATCCAGCCACAAATGTCTCATGGCCATGTACCGCCCACCGTCATAAAGTGTGTTTGTTGGCGCTACGTGACACCTATTTTTCCTTCTATCTAAGTAGTATTCCCGTGAATCGAGGTACGTTTCTTTGCTTGTTTGCTGTCCGTCTAGCGCTTCAACTTCCCCCCCCACCTGTTTCTTTTCACCAGAGGAGTCATGGGCGATTCTGTGAATTTCCCGATACATTTTTACCCCTCGTGTCAAGCTATTCGAGGCATAAAATGGCCTATGATTTCATTCTAAGTGGTTAACTTGAGCAATTCATGATGGCATCTTGTGGTGCGCAGGGGTTCCTAGCACTCTGTGATCATGACATGCCTATTCACACATGCTGACTTGAGTTCTGACCTGTTAGTACAAGTCGAATGTAGTAGGTGCAGTGAAATAGGGTAATTGTCTCGTATTCAGGCACCATACATATCCAGCTATCACTGGTTCATGGCTAAGTTTAGTGTTGATATTCATTACCTGATGTCAATGAAGAGTACTAGTGTCATGGAGAGGGCCCTGTATTACTTGGGAGCTTGATGGTGCGTGCACCCCAAACGACTGAGCGTCCATCAATATTTGATCAAAAATTCTACGTGATTGAAGAGGTTCGCATTCGTTGCGCTCGTTAGGGTTTGGGAAAGCATATTGGCACGTTATTTCGCCCTATATACGTGTCTTCCATGTATATGAATATCCTCCTATACAGTATCTGAAGATTGGCAATGTTCTATCAAATCAAGAGTTTTCTCTGATTTGAATAGTGTTCCCGATTAATCGAGGCTGCTGGGGATTTATATAGTGTTAGCATAGCAAGGTCAGATACTGCGTCGAAGAGAGACAGAAGACACATGCTTACTGACAGAAATGCAATCGGATATCAAGTTTAATTTTTCGGAGCTTGTGAAAAAATTAGGGACTTTCAAAGCTCAGATTTCGTGCTCATTTCAACTTCGTTTAAATCTCATTTTATTCTCATTCATCGATCCCCGAACCGAACCACGGCAAGAGCTCCATTTCGGCATCATACTCGGGATCAGCGGAGCATGAACATATAGGGGGCGCGATATAGTGCGCGCCCCGCGCGCACAAGTGTCAATGCCACATGACCGCATATTCTTGATCTCCGTTGATGTGCCGAGGCCAAGCCGACTCTGCCGAACTCTCATATCGCTCATTTCGAAATCAGGTTCAGAGTTGGATTTCATTTCGGGCGCTCGAGAACATGAAATAGAAACGAAATGAAGTCCAAATGAAGTCCAAATGAGCTCGAGATCTGAGCTTTGAAAGTCTTTATTATATACTGTACTATTTCGACCAAATGTTCAGGTGACGGGTGATGGAGGGTCGTGAAATGAACAAATTTGAGATAGGTGACGGTGACAAACTGAATTTGCCGCCCGAATAGGCCTCAAAAACGATAAAATCTTTGATCCGGCAACTGCCGGACGTCCATTTATGGGAATTTGACGTGATTGCCGAGAAATGAACACCTAGAGAAATGAACATCTTTGGTGACGGGTGACATGGTGTGATCATTTGGTCGAAATAGTACAGTATTGTGCAGAGTTTTCAACAAAATTCGGGACTGACAGTCACTGTTGAAAGCAGCTCCACTGGGACATAGTACACATCGGGCATCAAATTCCCTTGTATTCGGAGTTATATACATCCCGTCCAACTGTCAGACGACGCGTAAGTACCAGCCTACGCAAGCCACCCAAAATGTATCCAACTTTGCTAAGCATATTCATCCAAAACTTACTTTAAACCTCCCATATGTAGAAACAGACTTCAAGTCTAGCCAAAAAAACCTCGGAGTGTATTCACCTTCCAAAATACCTCGAAGAGTTCCAATATGTGCCTAGAGGTGGCCCCCATGTTCGAAGGAGATCAGAGTACAGTCTAAGTATGGATTCACCATTTTGAGACTCGTGATTTTGATGGCTGGGTAGGAAGATGCTTGTGTCACGGATAAAAAACCAACCTCAACTACGCCGTAATCTGTATGTGTTCAGCTTTTTTTTGACAACGTTTCGGCAAAGATTCCTCTCCCAAAATATGGCCCTGAAAATCAAAGAAAATTTAGTAATTCACACAACCTCTGTAAGGAGACTGGCAATGCAGCCAGATTAGTGTCTATTGGTATGCCGGGTTCGTTTCTGCTCCTGTTGTCTGCTTCGAACTGGTTCCGTGCCTATTTTTGTGATAGATTTAAGAGGCGAACATCGCACGCAGCCCTTGAACCTTTTCTTGATGTGCGCTTGGTAGCGGAGCGCCCATCTCCAGCTCAAGTTACTCGCTTTTCGCAGTCGCACCATCAGTCGTGCAGGTTGGCAGCGGTGTGTAACGCCACCGGAGAAATTTCACTCGATATCTTAACTTCCCAGGAGCGAAGGTCCGCGTCTATGCATATGTTTTTTTACATCCTATGATTGAACTCTTATAGACCTCGATCCACACCTCATGCACGCTCGGTGGTGCAGCGTGGAGGGCCACACACTATCTTCCCAAACATCCTACGGAATCCCCCCGCCATCGTGGCATCAAATGTAGCCCTCGGCGGCATAGTGTTCCAAATAATCCTACGGCATCCCCACCATTGCGCTATCAAACGCAGATCTCGGCGGCGCATAGCGCCGAGCCCGAAAACTTGATTGAATATTCCGCGTTCTTGAATCATTGGTGTGCCTGGTTGACGGACCTTACATGCGATCATAACCCTTGAATTTGCTCATGAACAATGTTCAATTGTGAAATTTGACTGGGAACACTGTTGGATTTAGCTAAGATCGCTTCCCCCCCGCAACTCTTGACATTTGTAGCAGATCTCGTGGGTTAGACCGTAAAAATTGATGCTACAACCCTGTGATATAGGCATCATGAGTGGATCCTGAGGAGGATGAGACGAGATGGAAAAGCAAAAAAAAAACGTGAGAACAGATTACTAGACCTCAGGCTAAGGTCCTAGCGGGCGGGTGCCTACAACCCAACCCGGATACAGAGTCCAAAGATTATGTCGAGTCAGGCTCCTCCGACACCAGTTTTAGAAAAGTGGATTGAGAACTCGAGTCATTGCTTTACAATTCTAGAGGGTCTTACGACCGCAGAAGTGTGATGGCACAATGGTGCGCAACGACTCACACAAGCAAGGCTCACCGCTCTGTCCTTACCCACCATACTAGCAGCCTTATACAGGATGCGAAGGGACTTGAATTGAATAGCGGCTGGAGGGCGCGAGCAGAGTATGAGGATGTCACGTCGCATCAGAGACGCGCGACGCGACGCGGCGTGTCGTGCTCGATCAGGTGCAAGCCGGGTAACGGGACGTGTCAGCATGATGTCGTAGGAAACAGTATAACACTAGTACAACGCACCACACTCGGACCCCAACACTGTTTTCTTGAATGTATCACCCCAAAGAGACCTTGACCCTAGAGCCTGAAGGCTGAGGTTGAACAGCCTTGCGGATATACTGCGCATAGAATTCGGATTTTGGAAGTGCAGATTTATCACGGTGTGGTTGGAGTGGAGTGGCATAAACCTGCAGTACGACCATGCAGCCCTTGTGAGGCGGAGACGCACAACGGTTGAACGTTGGAAATTCAACCACTTTCCCGAAAAGGGATGTGGCGGTGTTGGTTATGCACTCCTGGATAATTTTTGAAGGCAGCTATATACACTGTAGATGTGTGTAGTTGGATTGGAATGTAGTACGACCATGCAACCCTTGTGAGGCGAAGACGTACAGCGTTGGAAATTCAACCACTTTCCCGAAAAGGGATGTGGCGGTGCTGGTTACGTACTCCTGGGGATTTCTTGCTGCCCGCGCACGCAAGGAAGCACGCCAGGTTTAATTGAAAGAATGTATTTTTTACAAATTGAACATTGAAATTAGTAGTCGTACATGGGAGTAAGGAATGCATCTCCGGGGTCCTGACACCCAAATGGGCCACATCACCCTCGCGAATCATTTTACGACACCCGAGCGTCCAAATTTGAAGCTGTCCAGTCCCTGTTGCCATAAATGATAGCGCGTCCATTCGCAGGGGAAATCGAGCCATTTTTCTGAGGATAAAAGAAAGAAATCCTGCGACGGGCTCTCAATTCGCTGTGAGACTGGACGGGTCAATATATTCTTCCGGAACGCAGGTGGCAGCAATTCGAAGAGATACCGAAGCTGGGTTTTCATTGCAAAATTAAGCCAATGGGGTGCCATGTGGTTGCGCGGAGATACTCATAGAGTGGCAGCTGTCAGTGGCTGAGACGCACCAGATTGGGAGCGCCTTCGAGAACCGTATCGCCAAAGGACTTTGCAGTAAACGGCAGATCATCGACATGATGAACTTTGGGACTGCAGGTTCAACGCGAACACTCCTTGGAATGCCCCCCAATAGGCGATATCAGCAGAGCTGGGCAGGTGAGATAAGGTGAGCAGTTAGACGTGGTTGGCTATGCTCAACTTAGCACCCGGGTGACCCGGGTGAGATGTTGCGTAAACGCCATGACAGCCGTGGGTCGATGCACAAGAACAAACGCCGCGTTGAATTTCGTGCAGGATAGTCGCACGGGAAACCCATAATGCACCTTTGAGATTTTGAGATTTTTTTCTGAGTTTCAGGTGAGTCGCGTGATTATACGGTCGAGGCTCGCCTCACGAAAGGACTATGGTAGTGGTCCAAGCACGTTCTGACGAAGCCGCGCGATGTCTCATGTGCTGTGCAATGGCGTCGCCGGGTAAAGGGACGCAAAATACCGAACAAATGGATCAATGTTTCAACGAAGGGCTGGTTCGCCGCGCCAGGGCGCAGATGCTTACCCCAGACCTACACCGAATGTCCAACAATCGTGCAGAATGATCATGGGACCAGTTCCCTGTTCAAGGTAAGGATTTCCCATATAAACTCGGGGGAAGGCGGTGGAGAGAAGAGCATACAGGCGTACTACGCATTCCTCCATTTCGGAGCGCTGCTTGAAAACTGGGGAGGTACCCAGTTAATCCAACCACCCCGTCGATAAGATAGGGTGGGTACATTGGTCCCCATCTCTTTCTGGGTTTCGAGGGTAAAAAGATTAATCATTCAAGAGAAGACATCTCGGTCGCTTTCATATACTCTCACCTTTCATCCTAATTTTATTTTGGCTTCAGCGACAAGGTGCTGCGATTTAGACGGGAAAAAAAGTCTACCTCTCGGATTCGGTGGCGCTGTCAGGATATGCAGATGATGCAGGATTCGAAAAAGATCCCAGCGGAACGTAGCTACGGTTCAGAAGACCGATCATGTACTCGTGCACGCGTTTTTCGGAAGAGCTACTTGGAGAGAGCTCGGCCATGTCGATCTTGATGATTGTCACCCGGCCAGTCTTACGCCAAGCATGTGTCCGACCATATCATAGTACCGGCCTACTCATCGTGGATGCTATCCATGTCGCGGAGAAATGTAACCTTGGAAAATTGAGGATTGCAAGACGACGGCTCGAATTAGGAACGACATACCGTTCCGCATCCAGGCTATCACTCAGAATCAGGTGAGATCGACCAGAGACACCGGCGTGGCTCATCGCCATTTCCAAAGGTCCGCCCTGATGTTTTCAAAAGAGGGTTCAGCAGCCATGCAGCCATGTACAGAGAAGTCGTGTCGCACCTTTCCTTGCTGGTGTGGGGAAAACACGAACTTCACAACGATAGAGCAAGTAAAAGAGCTGGCGTTCAAGTTCGAGATGTGTACGATGCCTCTAGCACCCTGTTCGATCTCGGACGTGAGAGTGACCAGCATATACTTTGAAATCGCCAGATGAAAAGCTTCGACAGAACGTACGTGCTGCATATATTTTCCCGCGAGGCTGGGTGATACTGTCCATGTACTCGGAAGTGTCATCGATTCTTCTAGGGTATTCTTGGAGAGAGACCGGGTCTTCTTGAGAGTGGTGACTGACGGTAGGGGCATTGTCTCGTTGAAGTACCTGTCAGGGAGAGACCGGACACTGCGTAGCGTCTCGAACCCAACTCTGGATCTGGAGAGAAGAGCGCTATCACCACAATGTGTACCTCTCTGTCTGTACGCGTGCCACCGGAAGCTTCGAATCCAAAACAACCCATTATATGCACGAGATGGGAGAGAGACGAATGAGCAAGAGACCCAGTGCCGAAGGAAATGTATCGGGAGATTCGGGATTCGGGCCAAGGCACGCTCCGCTAGTTGGACTGGACTGATTTGGCTGCTTGAAGAGGTGGCTGGCGAGACAATGGTGCAGCCGCAGGTCCAGGAAAAGTGAGCGCTATAAACACTCATTCAAGGGCCCACCCCAAGTGGAAAGCGGGCTAAAGCGGGACGAAAGAGATGGAAGTCTTGACGCTCGAAGTTTCGGACGAGAGTCGAGTGGACGATATGAATCGAGTCCGGTCGCAGTGCAAGTGCGAATACAGTTAAGCAGCGCTGCTGGGTCGGGAAAGCGCAAAGAGTGGCTGGTGGACAAGTCTGATCGATGCAAGGAGTGGAGAC
Source organism: Mycena galericulata (assembly GCA_029289565.1). Classification (NCBI taxonomy): domain Eukaryota; kingdom Fungi; phylum Basidiomycota; class Agaricomycetes; order Agaricales; family Mycenaceae; genus Mycena; species Mycena galericulata. The sequence continues at coordinate 107,775 of JARKIA010000353.1, forward strand.
AAGTGCGTCCAATACGACCCCAAACCAATAACGATCCCTTCTTCCAATTCAATGCATCCGCTGTATATATCAGCGCCGCGCCCTGCCTATCTACTTACAAACCGGGTGACCAAAGGCAAGACATCTGTACACCATATTGTACTATACATGATGCGTGCACGGACCGCCCGCCCGTCCGCAAATAGATAGATGATACTCGAGGCTAGCTGATTACGATAATCATACTGGTGTAGAGATATATAGTCTGTATGTAAGGAATATGTGGTGGTGCTGCTGAGGGAGGGAAAGGTGTCGCGATAAAGGGGGAGGGAGATACCGTATAACGATGGTGAGGGGGCGGCATTCTGAAGGAACGTGCTGCTACAGTACATGCAGGGTATGGGCGGCGGCAGCTCCGACGACGACGACGACGACGACGACGGGGGCGGCGGCGGCGCAACACAGAAATGAAACGAAACGAAACGAGACGAGAAGTCGAAGAGGGGGAGGGAGAGAGACAGAAGGAGGACCGGGGTCAGGTGGAGGAGGAGAAGCGCGAGACCATGACGGCGAGCGCAATGAGTAGGCCCCAGCGCCACTTCTCCCACAACGCGCGCCCGAGGGACGTCGTCCACGCGGCGGCGGCGTCATCCGAGGGCGCACCGGGGACGGCGGCCTTGTCGCCTGGAGAGACGGCAGGGACGGTCGGCGCGACGGGCGGTTGCGGTTGCGGCTGCGGCTTGGCGGACGGCCCGCGCTCGCGCTCGCCCATGTTCGGGAGGTCGCGGATCTGTGGAGCGCAGTACTGCCGTGCATGTATGTGTCAGCTGGTGCTTCGGGATTGAGAGAAAGACGCACGTCGGGGAAGGCCTCCCGGAATCGCGGCTGGGTGATGTTCCACGCATGGCTACGGGCGGCAAAGGCGCGCTTGTGGGCGTCGGTGGAGTTGACAGAGCCGGTGGTCATTTCGTCCGAGAGCATGAATGAGAGGAGGCCGGTCAATCTGGGGGTCCGTCAGTCAGTGACGGAAGAGATTCATCGAAGCGGGTAGGCCGGCTCCTTGGCTCGTATGCACCCATACACCGGGGCAGGGCCGCCCATGGCACGGGTCGTCCCGCAGCAGCGGAACAGGAAGCCGGCTCCCGAGACAGGCGCTACTCACATCGTCGCGACGCTCCACGCTGGATTCCACTGCACGAAGTGGGGTCAGTCCGGATCACAGGGAGATAGACAACAGGACTGACTGTTCCGGGGTGAAAATCCGACATGGAGAAGCATATTTTCTTGTCGGGATGGAAGCGCCCCGACGGCGTTAGCATCTGCTCCACACGCACACGGTCAGTTGGCGCGCCGCGAAGGAACAGGTATAAGACGGGACTCGCCTTGATACCCGGTGGCTTGAACGGGTACTCGGATGGGAACAGGAGCACACCATGGTACTCGCCACCCGCAAAGGGTGAGTCTGAAGGGCCGCGCTGATGAGGTCACACTGAGTCAGTCTGGTCGTCTCGCCAGGGCAGAGAGCATACGATAAGGAAGTTCCCTGTGGCAAACATATGAGCGCAAGACCGAAAGGGAGAGTCTGAGGCGTACAAGTAAGGATATTCTTCTCATCCGGTGCTGCCCAGACAAACGGAGGTGGCTCCTTCTGCATTGTCACATATTCTTTTGTAAGCTACACAGCGGCCGTCAGCGTCAGAATGAATGAATGGGTATATGCTCGGGAGGCGTACGCGCTTGTATGCAGCTTTGCTGGCCATTGTCGACGTTGAGCGGTTGGTAAGACGGAAGTCACAGTATAACGCGTGACTAACGTGACTCGGTCCCGTTTCCGTCTTCCAGCAAGTTTTGAGTCGGGACCGCTTCAATGCCCAAGCTCGACAACTGGGACCGAGTTTGTACTCTTCTAACGCGATTTGATTTCATCTCAACTCCCCCTGGGTTTGTGGTCAGGCTATGCCGAACTTGATCGCCGGTCCAGGTAAACTGGCCACTGGGACCTGAGTTTTACTCCTTCGAGTGCGGCAATTTGTCTGCGCTCTCCATTCGTTCCTGGCCGAACATTTGTGTTCGTCTCTCGTCTGCAAATGAACTCGTTATCACACCTCACATAACCTGCGCAGTAAATTCATCACTCCAACCAGCGCATCATGATTTGCAGCGGGAACCGCTGATAAAACTACTCACCGCTGGGCCCTCCCGCCCAAAAAAATCCGTAAAAGGCGGAACACGAGTCCCACTTCGACCATGACTACAGATCAAGGGCGATCCGGGGCCATCCACACGCGGCAACGGGATATCTGCCCCTCGAGGATTGGATGCAGGTTCGCCACCAGCGTAGCGGACTTCCCTCTCTCAAACAATTTTACGCTCCTTCAGCCAGCGCGTTGACGGTGTATCAAAGTAACATTCCAACGAACCCACTAGCAACAACTCATGATCAAACCTCCTTGGCTCCACCGCAATATTATAAGCCGATTTCCGTCCTCAATCATGATTCTTGATTAAAAGAAGATGGCGATCCGCAGAGGGATGACTCGAGAGCGCCGCGTTCAAACTCGGATATGCGGCCTCTACGAATCAACGACTCGACGGAATATCAGAACATTCCTTCAAGTAACCTACCGACCAACCTAACAGCTTCAAGAATTGTTCACCGGCTTTCTGACAAGGGATACTCAGCGGCGGACAAGTGTTGCCAAAAAAAGGCATCAACCCTGCGAATCGTGCCTCCGCATTCTCAACACAGCCGAACTACGTATATTGAGCGAGGAACGAGCTAGGTACAATCAAACGTCTGTCAAGAGAGACTACTGATAAGCTCCTTCGAACGCGGCAATTTGTCTGTGCACTCCACTCGTTCCTGGCCCGACATTTGTATTCGTCTAATGAACTCGATTATCACACCTCAAATAACCTGCTCTACAAGTTCATAACTCCAACCGACACATCATGATTTTGGCCCGACGGGAACCGCTGATTCAACTACTCGCCGCTGGCCCTTCCCCACAACGAAAAATTCCTTGAAAGGCGGAACACGAGTCCCCCACTTCGACCATGACCACAGATTCAAGGGCGATCCGAGGCCATCCACACGCGGCAACGGGATATCTTCCCCATCGAGAAACTGCGAGCCTCGAGGATTGGATGGATGATGGCAACCGGCGCAGGGCCGCGCAGCGGACTTCCCTCTCTCTCAAACATTTTTACGCTCCATCAGCCAGCGCGTCGACGGCGTATAAAAAGTAACGTTCCAACGAACCTACCAAATTAGCAACAACTCATGATCAAACCTCCCTGGGTCTACCGCAATACTATAAGCCGATTTCCGTCCTCAATCATGATTCTTGATTAAAAGAAGATGACGATCCGCACTGTCGGATATGCGGCCTCTTCACGAATCCATGCGCTATCAACCAACGAACCAACGAGTCGTTTCTGACAAGGGACACCTAGTGCCGGACACGTGTTGCCAAAAAAAAGGCAAGAAAGATCAAAAACTCAGACCTCATTCATCAACCCTGCGAATCGCTCCTCCGCATCCTCAACACAGTCGAACCCGTATATATAATCCGTCACCGCTCCGTCGACCCACTTGTCTGGATTCGGCCCGCCGTGCTCTACGCGCCGGAACGCCGCGTCGCGCGCTGCCTGGGCTGTAGGATCTTCCAGGAGCAGTGCGCGCCCAGAGGCGGCCGCCTCTTCGACGAGGCGCTCTGCACGCTTCTTCCGTAGGCGCTGTACATCATCCCGTGAACTTTTTTCGCCAGACTGAAAGAGCAGATGAATAATTGAATACCTCGTAAACGAGTAACCCAGCATGCACATCCCTCGCGTCTGTCAGCTTGCCCATCACGGCGGCGAGTACCGCGCCGTCCTCAATCGCCAATGCGGCGCCCTACTTTCGATCCATAACCGTGTCCTAACGGACACCAAGACCGCGTACGTACCTGGCCGAGATGCTGTACCGTGTTCTATATGACTGTTCCGGAACACAACAGCACAGCGAACGCACCGGGAGCGTCGGATGGCACGCGTCGCCGACGAGCGCGATGCGGCCTTCCACCCAGGTCCGGAGGGGGCTGTGTACTCGCAGCTTCCACTCGCACAGCTCGCCCGGCGGGACGAGCTGCAGCAGCCGTCGGATGCGCGGGCAGAAGTCGGCGTAGACGGAGAGCATCGCGCTCTTATCGGCGCGCGTCGTCCATGTCGCCGTCGGCGCTGCCGCGAAGTTCACGTCGGGCTGCGTGGTGGCGATGTTGAGGATAGTGTGTCCAGAGATGGGGTACGCCTTGCCGCCGCGTCAGTCCATTTTCATCTACACGACAGCGGAGGCTTACTATGATTTGGCGTCCAGCTGCGATCCAGCGGGAGGTTTCCTTTGATTCGAGCAGCGAGAGGAGCTCGGGATCGTGCACTAACTGTTCGCGCTTGAGCATAATTCGGTAGGCCGCTTGGCCTGTATCCTGTGCTAACGCGGCATAAATAAGACCCGCAGAGGCACCACAAATAATCGCTGACCATCGTCCTGCTCGCCGTGCACCGCCAACATGCACTTCCGAACCACACTCTTTACTCCATCTGCGCCTAGAATGATATCCGCATCAACCCAGTGCCCATTCCCTTCCTCACCCTGCGCCTTGACCCGAATACGAGGACCGGCGAAATCCACATCAACGACGGCTGTCCGGAAGTGAAACGCAACACGCGGAGCAGCGGCTTTGCATCCCTCATATAACGCGTTCGCGAGCGCCGCGCGATGCGCGACACGATGTGGCTGGCCGTACCGTTCTCTGATATACCCGATTTTCTGGTTCGCGAGCTCCTGGTCTGTATTCCCTCCTAAACAACCCGGATTCAACCCAGAAATAATCTCAGACCAGTATAGCACACACCTCGGATCGAGACCGCTTCCGTCTCCACCGCGTCGCCCTCCATATACTCCCACACCCCGAGGCGTTGCAGCTGCCGCGACAGGTTCGGCGCGATCTGAATGCCGGCGCCGACGAAGCCCAGCCCGCTCGCCGCCTCGTATACGTCGATGCGTTCGAATCCTTGACGCGTGAGTGCAAGTGCCGTGGCCAGTCCGCCCATCCCCGCCCCTACGATGACGGCGCGCAGCGTTGGTCCCAGATGTGCAGCCATGTGAAGCGATAAGGGCTTGGGAAAACGCATTGTGGCTACTTAAGTAGCATGCTGTATGACAGCAGCGCAGGCTGGTCTCACGCCGGAGGTATAGCGAGAGCAAGGGATCAGCCTGAACACTAAGTCCGCAGTATAAGCTGGACCACCTGACGTGCTCTCACGTACCAGTGGGCCGGGGTCCATTCAAGTAGGCTCAATAGATTCTCCGCGTTCGCATAGAATCATTAGCCGTGCTCATAAGCTAAACAGAGGAATTGACCGCTGAAGATATCGAACCAATACGCTTGCCCTAGGATCCTCAAGGGACTACCCATCAGTCACGCTGTTTTATTTGTTATTTGTTTTGCCAAGACTTCTCTCCTCCCCGTTGTCGATTCATGAAAACAGAGGTGAATGTCATCTGACGTAGTCGCTCGAGATATGGTGTCTTGGGTCCTGCGGTATGGCACCCTGGGTACTGCTGCAGAATTAATTACCCAATTTAGGTTCTGGCGTTTTGATTTCCTTTTTGAGCTCGGCGAGAGGTAAAGCTCAATTCATTGATTACGTAGATCAATAAGACTCTAGTTGGCTCCAATGGATACCCTCATGTCTCCAATCCGACGGAATGACCTGCAAACACAGTAAAACAAACCAGTACGCTAGGGAGTCAAGTCCATCTGCCCCTCATCAACCCGCCAGAAAGAATTAAATCAAGAAGGCACCGCAGAATATCCACCATTTCCTCCGAGTTCATCATTTGGCTCGCTCTCCAGGGCTGCAAAGGTGCCTTGAACATATGTGTTCACTGGTGGAAAAGAGCCCATGGACGGATGGAAGTTGTGTGGTCCGTAGACTACGGGGGTGGAAAAGGTGCACGTGAACGTGGGGTTGGTCTGATTCCCGTGAAAAGTAGTATTCGAGACGTTTCCGGTTACATGCCAAATTGGAGCCGGGGGGCTGGAGAGTGGCTCCGATCTGGCATGGAGATCTACGTCAGCCTGGTCTACAATCGCCATCTAACAAGTGTTCATATACGTTTTCTCGAAGCAGTGAATGGAGACGAACCATCAGCTCAGTGAATGAGCACTTGAGCCTTTCGTCATAGTTCTCTAACTTCGCTCGATCGGACCGAATCGCTGGAATACTGCGGAATTTCACGGTACTGCACTTGTCAGCGAGGGCCTGTACTTCATCGAGTAAACTGAGGAATTTTCAGTTTTGTCTTCTCGCGGGGAATATATCGGTCTACTCAGTGAATGACGTGACCCAGCAGGTCAGGGAGAGATTTTCCGGAGTGCTGGCAGTGCGTCTAGTAGCCACATAGCCGAGCCCACAAATTTGGTGGGCAATATTCTGAAAATCAGATCTACAATGCTTCACATTCTACGACGTTGAGTAGATATATAGGAGGAATCAATGAACATCCTACCTTGATACTCTCGACAACCCTCAAGATCTGAGTGCACAGTATTTTGATCTTGGCTGGGGAGGTAGCCGACTCTGAAGTTGCGGTTTTAATTGAGTCGAGAACATCCTGAGGTAGTTCCACCGTCGCGCCGGAGTGCCAGGGAGTCATTGTCGTTGGGAGAGAGAGGGTATGGGCCAGTCGAGCCCATCTGAGGCGTGGCATCATCGAGGCTTCGTCGAGGTTCTTCTCCTTGATATATCAATGTCGCAGCAGGTTCCGAGGCGAAGCTGTGGTGCAAATTTCTTCGTCATTTATTAGATGCGCCTGCTAGAAAGATGTCACTTTGATGTATCCAAGAACGCTTCACAGCCCACCGGTGCTAAGCACTTATCGACGATCTTAAAGAAAGAGCTTCATCCCGGCTGAAGCGGGAAGGTGTACCACTTCTGCGGGATTGGAAGGGTCTCATGATTCCAAGATACATAAATTTTGAACTTCCTTGCACACAGCATCTTGTCATTTTGAGCAACGCGGCTCACTCCGCAGACACAGTTACTCACCGAGAAACCTGTCCCGGCTTTGACGGATTACTGAACCCTTGATTCGGAACCTCATTGGCAGTAGGCTGCTACCTGTGTTGAAACTGGTTCCATCTGCTAATTGCGTTGCAATCCTGGAAGTAACTGCTCCGACGCCGGTGCAGCACAGCCCGGAGGTCAATGTACAACATGGTGTTCCTTGTTGGGCCTCGACACTCAGTCTTCCGCCGCAGACCGGTGTTCTTGCCGAACTCTAATTCCGGTGGGTCAGATTGCCGGCCGTTAACTGTGATTAAGAGATGGTCATGTTGCTGTCAAGTGTGAGACTTTTGAGCACCGGACAAGGGCATGAAAAAACTGCACCAGAGAACAAAGGGGCAGGAACCGGAAGCAAAACAAATCAGATTTTATTCCAACAAACGCCGGTGTAAGTATGAATCACTGACATGCATCATCTTGGAGGCGGTATGTTGAGAAAGACAGTGGGAAGACCATGTGCTCTTGAGCTGTGTCGTAATCGGGATCATCCAAGTAGGCTAGACATCTTAAACGTTGTATGCATATGCGCGCTTCCTCTACTACTGTACCATTTCGACGGTAAGTTCAGATGATAGATGATGGATGGTCATGAACTAAACCTATTGGATCTAGGTGACGGTGACAGTCAGCATTTTTGGCCCAAATGGGCTCCAAAATACGAACATTTATCCTCCGGCAGTTGCCGGATTAGCATAAATGGCAATTTTGCCGTGACTGCCGAGGAATGAACACCTTCGAAAATGAACATGTTAGGTGGCAGGTGACATGATGTGAACCTACAGTCAAACTGGTACAGTATTTCAAAGTTCAAACAGTCTCAAGTCGGTCTGTACGAGACGGCGTTGGTTGTGTTTTTATAATATGTGAGTGCCTCCTCTCTATGAATGTTGCCTGGTTTTTCTCTCCATCAAATAGATTTAACCATCTGTACATACAAGCCTAAATTTGGAGTTACATGGCTGACGGGCTCGTGGCAGGTGTGAGTAAGGGAACTCTCCGGATAGGTCCTTTTTATTCCGCGGATAGTGTTGTCATGTCGGAAAATCACAACTTACCTGATCGGGGCCTGGCCGAGATATCGGGCCCTGTTGGGGCCTCCGCTGAAAAATATCAGGCAGCATCAGGGCCTGTGAGGGCTCATCATGCCCTGTCAGCAATGAGCCCCACCCCTTGAATATTTTTTCATGGATGGTAGACATGATTGATACACCAACCACACATACAAAAATGCAGCTGAATCAGTTCTGTACCAATTTGAACGAACACCAGTGGGGAAATTTTGAGGCAGATCTCTGGATCCGAGAAAGGTACAAAATTCTGTTGACGTATGAACATGCACACACCACTATACTAAGTAATCGAGCTTGTTGTGGTCAGTAGAAATTTACAGTACATATATTCGTGTGATGCGTATACTAGAATAGATTTAGTGTAACTAGTTGTTACCTCACAGGCTGATATCGCTTGTATGCTCAGACACTTAGTGTATCTTTATTTCTTTCTCGGAAGCTCTCTGCTTTGTCAATGAAGGCCATGGCAGCAAAGGTGATTTCACAGTAAGCATTATTTTTTCCTCGCCGATCAAGCTTATTCTCCCAGCGCAGTTTGTTTCCCAGTAAAAGATTTTTCTCAGTAAAATGCTGTTTGCCTGGTGAAGGTTGTTATTTGAATTAAGTCTAGACTCTTGCTCTAGTTGCAACCAAGTCAAGTTGTGTCAGGCGGCAGCTTGCGTGACCATGCACCTATCGGGTGCTCGGTGTACATGTGAAAAAGTTCACAGACTCATCTGTCGGTTGCATTTGTCGCGGATACTTGGTCCACACCCATTATTTTTTCCTTTGGTTGTTTCCCAGTAAAAGTTGTTTCATGGCAAGTGCTCCTGACCAGCAAAGGTTGTTGAATGCAGTTGTTTCAAGGTAAAGGTTGTCTCACAGTCCACAAAAATCTTGGTACAATTATAAACTTTGTGTATTGTCGCACGTCCGAGATACCTTTAGCTGGGCGTTTATCGGGCGCTCGGTGCTGGCGGCTAGTGCGGGAAAAATGTAATCTCTGGACTGTGAGTATGGAAGATCAGCTGAAACTTCTGTATGTCCCCCATCTATAATCTATGATAAAATAAAGTGGCAAAGTTACAGAAGTTTCCTTTGATTTTCCATACACACAGTCATTTCCGATGATTCCACTTTTCCCGCTCTCGCCGCCAGCACCGAGCACCCAATACAAGTAAGTGCCCAACACAGGCATTGATATCTCGGACATGTGTCAATGCACAAGGTTATTGTACTTAGCAAATTACTGTGAGACAGTCTTTACTAGGCACGCGTTGAAAGCGCGCACTTCGTTCGAGCGTTGTCGGTTTGTTTGCTTTAGGCCGATGCCACCAAGATGCCACCGACCGAGACGACCCGGCATTCAACTTCCTCCGATTCCTTGGGATTAAAAATCCTAAAAGAAAAGAAACAGAAAAAGATTACTGATAGGCCCCGAATGATTGGCATTGCATCAAGCAATGCCGCGGAGTTCAAATACTTTTATACACAGACATCCTGAATGCACGGTACCCGCATTATCCCGCCCTTACGGAATTCGAAGACACGGACTTAACAAATCTCATCCCGAATCTCCGAACCGTCGGACCGATGTCCGAACTAAACGCAACCGTGGAAAAATGTGCACCTGCATCAGGCCCCCGGACACTACCTATAATACCTGTCCGCGATAGAGTAAATCAGTGGCCCAAAATGGCCCTTCCTGCGTCCGCGATATAGAGTAAATCAGCTCTGAGAGCAGCCTTGTTGGTCCTACATAGAGTAAAACAAGGAAGCTCAAGAAAAAAAATTTGAACCACTATGGGGCGGCAGCATAATTTTAGGATTGTGGAAGGCTATCGTTCGGATTTAAGCACCGCCCAATCAGGCCCGGGTGTACGCCGCGGGGTGCAAAAAAAGCGCCTGCGGCATGCTGGGAAAAAAATTGGGTTCTGGGGGGGAAAATGGTGTTTTACACCGAAAACTTCGTCCAAAATAGAGTAAAACAACGGCCCAGAGCCAGATTTCATAGAGTAAATCAGCAAAATTTTCTGGAAAAAAGCGGACAGGTATTATAGGTAGTGTCCGGGGGCCTCCTGCATCACTCCTGTTTCCGCCTCAAACGTAAGCGCGTAAACCCCAAATGAGGCAATCTGATGGCGGCAGAATCGGTGCCTTGCCGCCATCAAATTGCCCCGATTCAGGGCTTACGTTTGAGGTGGAAAGTGAAAGAGTAATTCACTGTGATGCGCTCCATGATGTGTCCGTGCGTCTCGATTGATTGATGTGGACAAAAACTTGTATTAACATTTAGTTCCAGCTGGAGACCAACTATGTTGTGGAGGGGACACGGAGAGATCTACGTGCTATGCAGCCGGAGACAACTTCCCCTTGTCCAACACTCCGCACAACACTCTGCCCAGCAGTCTACTCAATACTCCACCCCAGGTGTGGTGGTTTACAATGTCACAGGGCCCGTTTTCAATTTCAACGGATCTCAGACCAACCCGACAATCATTTTGGGGAACCCGAATCCATTGGCTTAGCCAACGCCTCCGTCAAATCGGCTCAGGGAGCCGACGAACGGCCGCGGCGTGGTGGAAGAGCCTCCCTCGGAGACGCAGGACGATGGAGAGATCGATTAATGGAGTCTGTTATTCCATTTTCGCGGCTGGAATCCGGAAATTAAACATTCATTTTGTTTATTGTTTTAGGAAACCAAACGCGCGCTTGACGCACGCGGGACTTCCGCGACGACGTGGATGGTGCGCGCTGTGCACGCTTCCGAGTGAGCGGCGGGTGAGGCGAGTGAGGTGTGCAAGGTACGCTGGCTGGCCTCATGAACCGGAGAGCTGCTTCGTGTCGTTCCCTTTGAGAAGTGTGTCATTGCTAACTATAACTATAGACTCTTCAGCTCATTCGCCTCGCGGAGAAGTTGCTCCTCTTAAATAAGCTTTCTCACGGAACGAATCAACGTCGAGAAATGAAATAAACATCAGTTCGTTTTTGTAGCGGAAACCGAACGGATGGCCATCAGGACTTCTGCGACAACGTGGACGGCGCGTGCACACGTCTCTGAGGGAGCGAGCGGCGGGCGAGGTAGGTGAGGTGTGCGAGGGTACGCTAGGTGGACTCATGAACCGGAGAACTGCTTCGTCTCATTCCCAGCGTTTGGGAAGTGTGTCATGGCCATCTACGACTATACCTCGCAGATAAGTCGCTCTTCCTCAAATGACCGTTACGGAACAAATCAATGGGATTATTTAGCAGACCTCATATCTGATTTCATATCTCGGTAGAACATACCTGCTGTGCAAGGAAATGAACGAAATGTGACAAAAGCCATGTTTATTGCGGTGACTGCTTTCGTTGTCTCTCTGCCCAGATAACAATGGATCCCCTCCGTTCTGACCTACCTCAGAGTGCAGGCACTGGCCTCACTCTTCATTCTACTACCTTGGATGCGATGAACCTCATCAAGAAGTACATGGCCGAGGCATCTATTTCGACTACTTTTCCAGGCGATACACAAGGGCTCTGTACGTTGATTTTGCGGGTAGTGGAAGATATCAAGGTGGGATTTTCCGATCGTCCTATCGACCTCGCAGTTTTAAACCATGTTAGGGCGTAAAACATCACCAATCAGAATTCAAGGGATTGCTCACGAGATTGCTCACCTTGGGATTGTGGCTATCGGACGCACGCCCGCTACAGAGGGGGCTACTATCTACTTGAATGGCTATGTCAAGTCGCTGACTAGGTAGAAACTGATATTCCCTGACATGAATTGTCGCTGATAAATTCCTCAGTTTACTTACCGACATCCACGATTTGTCCTGCAAGTGCCGACAGTCGAGTCGCAAAGTAGCGATGATTTGGGTTCCTATCAAGATTCAAGGGTATCGGAAAAAGCTGCGTCACTCACTTGAGAAGCTATCGGTTCGTCATTCGCCTCGATTGATTAGTGCCAAGTAAACCCTATCTTAACGCTTCTCTTAGGTTGCGCTCCAGATGGAGACAAACCATGTCGTAGATCAGACACAGCGAGATTTGCGTGCCAAGCAACCTGATAATCCTCCTTCTCCGGCCAATACACAACCAGCTGAACCTAGGGTCGAGTGGCATGTCGCCGGAAGCGTCTTCATGACCAATGTTAATGGGGATCAGAACAACTCGACATACAACTTCGCACATCCCGGCACATATGGCACTAATTTCGGCCTACCTGGATCTCCGCCACGCACGACCCCTCCTGGATTCAATTCGGCAGCGGTGGCGGACAACGGTGAGAGCAATTGATATGGCCGCGTTTTCTTGTTCGGTGTCTATGTAGCTTCCCAGCGGGCTGCGAACTCATTCCGATAGGAGAGTTGTAGACTTTGTGAGCAGCCTTGAACCAAGTCAACATGAATTTATCGGGCATCAGAGCCGCCGACGCGGCTCAGCGCTGTAAAGTAGTTCGGCAAGATGTGCCGCACAGCAGTGAGGAAAAGCGTAAATCACGCGCTCCGCCCGTCATAGGCCGCCAGGCTCTTCCCTTTGGTCTATCAAGTCTTCGCTCATTCCAGCCTACAGTGTGGGCCAAATCACCCACAGGCTCTGGTGCCACGGTGTGATCGTTTCCGGCCAATAGCACGGCTGTACGGCGTGGTCGCTCTGCGAAGCTACGACAAGTCCTGCTCATGGCTCGCGTGTTGTGAACATCCTCTGATTCAATACATGGGATGCCGAACCCAGCCCCGCAATGATGTGATGTATCATCGAGCCACAAAAATCATTAACCTCGCGAGTCACGGTTCGCAGCCTTTACTGTACGCACCCTAGCACCGCTAGAGAAAATATCCCTTCAGGAACCCGGAACAGGTGTGTCGTTTTCCCCAATTGTTTCTCCCAAATTCAACCCAGCAAATGTGTTGGTCGTCGGTAGGGAGAAGCCAGACTCTCCGCTGAAAACGGGGGACCCCGAAAAGGCAAACGTCGGATGGACCTGATTTCCATGGACATTCGTCGTAAAGACGTTTCCCGTGACATTCCAAACAATCCGAGGTTCCGCTGGTCCAGTATCAATCGACGAGTCTGCAGTATCTAGTCTCCTGCGTAAATCTCTCTGTATCTGATCTACTATCGCAACCTGGAAAGAAGTGAGCCTGAAATTTCCCCAGTCAATCGAGACTAACCGACAGGTCATCCAGTGAGCGCTCAAGTCTCTGGCAATATATTTTTATCTTCATACGATCAGACGCAATTTTTGTTATGGTTCGAACCGATCTCTGGCACTTGGTTGCAAACTTGTGAACGTCCGTCAGCAAACTAGACGTTGTTTAATGAATATTACTCAAAGGAAATCTTTTGGCTCTACTCATTCAACGAGGTGATACAGCTCTTCAAGAAGCAGTTTTCTAGAGTTTCGTGGGTGCGTTCGATAGCCAGCAGTCCAAAAACACAAATCCTGCGGGCAAGGTACCGAAAATCTGATCGGTAATGTTTTACAGACTAAGTGGTAGATTAGATCTCTGTGAAGCATCGAGATAACACAGACTAAATCACTTGGATACATTCCATCGCCGTCAAAATGGAGGCGCAGAGTTCTTGGATCACCACTGGATACGCAGTCGAAGTTGCATGGCTCAACTCGCGCAGCGCCACCACCGTAAATGGGTCGAGAATATCCTGGGGTTGATCAAAACCCGTCTCCGAGCGTTGAGGAGCCGTGGCGAGATTCCGAATTACGGTTTTCAGGCGTTCCATTTCGTGGTTCGTCGAGGTTGGTTTTACTGCGCTCGAAATATGATTGGAGCATGTTCAGTGACAACGCCACAGTATAAATACAATTCTCGAGCATTTAAACATAGCTCATGCGTCGAGCTGTGAAAGAGTGCCGTACAATGCGCCCACTGGGAAGACCATCCGCGTCTCGCCCCCGTCAGAACTGGCTATGAATTCAGAAACGTCTCCACGTTTCGGGGCGTTACAGCCTCTCCGTTTCGTTGTAGATTGGTAAAGGAAAAGCCGGTGGTGTACCAATGCCACAGATTTGGAACGATCTCCGTTTGGTTCCAAAATATGTGTATTTACTTGAGCAACGGTATCTTGTTCTTGAGCGCCTGAGATATTCACAGAATCTGCAGACAGATTCCGGTCCCAATTTCGGCACAATGAGCCATCGGATCTCTGTGTTGGTGTTGGAAGTGACCAATTCCGTGTCATTAGAATATTTGATAAGGAACTGGTCCTCCGACACAGCTGGTGAAAGACGCCCCTTGTCAGGACCCACAATCACTGCGCCACAGACATGCTTTCCGCGACCTCTTCGCGGAGTTATAATGTCGGCAGATCACAATTCTTTGGCAGGGTTGGAGAGCGTCCACGGTGATTGAAAGGGGATTAGTACCTAATACCTATCATGTGCAGATTCAAGCGTCAAGTGTGGAATCCTTGGCGTCGATGACTTTCGGGATGGGGGGACGCACGTCGCTGTTCGCCGTGAAGCATGGGGGTGATGCACCAGGAGAAAGACTTTGTCATTAAGACTTCACCGAACACTCTCAACTTGAACAAGGGAAGGACGATAGAGCTATGCAAAAACTAACGCTGGACGGGAGGGGACGGAAACCGGGAACAGAAGCGACCGGTCTGCACCCGCCTGAAACAAAAATGCCCAGTAAGTTTCAATATGGGTAACACGTATTGACAATGTCGTTAAATTTTAATTAACACCCAAAAATACATCATGGACTACGAAAGACTTACCGCCTCTGCGTAATTTCTGCGGCTTCCAGTCAGTGACTTGCCGGAGATGTCGGTGCGCCCGAGGCACATTTGCAAATATGTATCGCGGGACTCGATGAAAACACCCAAACCTAGCTGCCAACGTCGGGTAAAGAATTGTGATACGTCAACGCTCCCTGATCGTAGAAGAACCTGGTGACACGGCAGGGGCCGCTCTATGAACTCTTCCCTGTCTGTGGTCGTACCATATTTGA
This sequence comes from Mycena galericulata, assembly GCA_029289565.1. Lineage (NCBI taxonomy): Eukaryota > Fungi > Basidiomycota > Agaricomycetes > Agaricales > Mycenaceae > Mycena > Mycena galericulata. The sequence continues at coordinate 122,881 of JARKIA010000353.1, forward strand.
TATTGGTTGCTTTGACATGAAACGTCATCGATGGTTGATCCAGAGCTTGCGCAAGTCCAAGACTAGTCGCAAACAAATCGACTAGCTGAGAAGGCAAAGTCATAAAAAAGTCAGGGTGGGAAGCAACATATGGGAGGCCAGCATAAAAAACTGTAACCTGGTCTCCACCGAGTAAATTAGATGGTTTTATTCTGCGAGCAGGCGAGGCTTAGCACGATCAGTTTGCGGGAAATTGGCATGCAGAAGCGTGAGAAGAGGCGGTGACTCCGAACGGGCGGGCGGCGGGTTCAGGCGTTCAGAGAGTGAATTGGGTGCAACAAGGTCGGAGATGCGGCGCGGCGACAAAAAAAAAGCCCAAATGAGCCCGTAATAAAGTTAGAGAGGAGAGTCTTGATTTGAGTTCCGAGGAGGCGCGCCAGAGATACATGTAGGAGGAGGTGGGGAAGTACGTACGTACGTACATAGGAATGGACTGATGGAAGAGTGGAGGACGTGGTGATCGGAAGGACAGCGCATCCGGCAACTCCCGCCGCCGCTTCTCTTTCACGGCAAACGGATTGTCCCGAACCGCTCTCCGCGCTTACACACGGAGTAAGCTTAAGGCCGTGATTAAAGCCGAATTACGGCCTTGCAATCAACCATGGACTAATCAGCCAACCATGCGCCAGAGCTGCCCTAGCCGCGATTATGCCACGACTCTCCACGATTCTGGTCGTGATAATCGTATCTTAATCGCCGTCTTAATTGCACACGAATCCCCTTATACTCTGACTGCCCCTCATGCCTCATGGCACGTATATGCTGCGAGTCCAATTAAATACTTGGACAGCAAGTTTCACTTACTGTAATGGCTAACTTGCAAACATTCTTCCCTAGTAGCTCCGAAAAGCCATCCACGGGTCTTTTCGGCGGTCGGAGCCATCTAAGGATGCAAATCGGCCGACAGCCATCGATGGCTGCTGTGCTGCGCCCGCGCATAAGTACTGTGTTCCAAATGAGGCCCCTTGTTGAGGTTCTTTTCCTCCTTCGGGCCACTGGCAGGTCGTATGGAAGCGGGAAGAACGATTATTCCACCTACACACCCTTACGCGTGTCTCAATGGTCTCACACATCCCGGCTTTGGAAGTGCGCCCATCCGGAAATGAAGCATTATTTCGCTAACTTGCGTCTGTGGGCTGCTGAACGAACATCTTTTAGCGCCATCAATACGGCATGGTCCAACTCATGAACACCGGTTTACAGGAAGTATCCCGGTGTAGACTCAGTAGAGGCATTATCTACACCATCGTCCCTGAGCCTCTTCCATACCCCCATAGCCGAGTGCATGGTCGCATCCTTGTCGGAGAATTACAGGAATATGGAAAAGCAAGTTAGCACACCAGAAGATCGGCCACTCAGACAAGCACCATAATTTCGACGCAGAGAACTCCCGGACGCGTGCCAAACGCGCGCAGCGTTGTCACGCGAATTTCAGCGCATATGAGTGTACGCTGTGCAGTCGACGCTGCCCTTGCGGATACGTTGCGCTTCTCATATAATATGTGTTATGGAACGAATGAATCCCCTGATTGGCTCAGAGTATCAGGATTTTCTCATCGACACGATATTTTTACTTAGGGCTCTGACACGCCTGTTCTGCGTGCGGAGTTTGAAATGCCACAAAATCGAGCTGAAACTATGTTTCTGGTCGCAACTTGTGCCCCGCTCTCTCTCTGGCCAAACGATAATGGATCCCTTGCCATCGGGGACAGCCTTTGACGTACCTCACAGCACCGGCGATGCTCTCGCACTTGATTCGTTTACCGTGAATGCGGTGACCTACATCACTGAGAGGTTGACCGATGCCTCGAGTTCGACTATCCCGGGAGAAATAAAGAAGCTCGAGCTCTGTACTTCGATTCTGCGCGTACTGGAGCATATCAAGGCAGGATTTGGCTTTTGTTCCGTCAGCAGAGCTCTAATCACCTCTTAGCTTGTAAAACATTACCCATTAGAATTCAAGGACATCGCCCACGGAATTGGTCATCTTGGTATTGTGGCTATTGAGCAGAATCCCTCCGGAAAGGCAGCTATTCTCCATATGGATGGCTACGTCAAAGCCTTGACACGGTAGAAATTGATTTCCCCAATCAGAAATGGCTCTGAACAATATTCAGGTTGCTCACGGACATCGACGAATTGTCTTGCAAGTGCCAGCAGCCATCGAATCACAGTGTAACGATGTTTTGGGTCCCTAGAAAAATACACGGGTATGGGAAAAAGCTTCGGCACTCAGTCCAGAAACTAGAGGTTCGTGCCGAGACACAAGGAAAACCTGTTTTGACATTGCTTCTAGGTTGCTCTCGGGATGGACACCAACCGCATACTGCGGGAGATACGTGATACTCCAGCTGGGACTACTACCCCTTCGGTCCATAATCCACCAGCTGGGCCTCGGGTTGACCATCAGTATGTCGCAGGACACGTCTACAATCAAGTCTACAACTTACACGGAACGACGGATAACCCGGTATTCCACTTCGCGGCTGCCGGCATATCTAGACTCAATGTCGGCCTGCCTATTGATTGTCCTCCGCTCGCGAGCCCGCTTGGGTCTAATTCGGTGCCGATGGTCACGGCCGAGAGCGATTGATATGGGCTCAATGTTTTTCGATTTAGAGTACTAGTAGCTTTCAAGTGGACAAGTTTATTCCGTCAGGAACGTTGTGCATTAGATTATATGTAGAATAATACCTCCCGCTGAGGGCATTTTTAAGCGGCAGAGAAACATATTACAGCTGTTTCCGAAAAGCTTGAGACAACGTGAAATTTTTTGCTCGCAACCAACTTTTGATCGCATGTTAAGGATTACTGTTTTTGAATGGACGGGCCGAGGCCTGTCAGTAACACGCGCCCTATAATGACGTTTTCGAGATCCGGTTCTCCAAGTTAGTAGCACAGTGTCATCGATTGGTGATACTCTCTTCCTTGTACATGGTCTACCGTGCCATCAGCGACGACTTGAAAGAGCGTGCATTACTACTGGAAGCCGCGGTTACGGTAATCAATCGGTAATCAAGTATATTTATGATGATCTGTCCGGGGGTATCCAAAAACAGTAATCCTTAACATGTGATCAAAAGTTGGTTGCGAGCAAAAATTTTCGCGTTGTCTCAAGCTTTTCGGAAACAGCTGTAAAGCACATCTTGATTTATGCCGACCAATTGCCGACGGATCTACTTCCAAAATAGGTAATCCTTAGCCTCACATCAAAAGTTGGACATCGCACAAAAATTTCGCGCACTGTCAAGCTTTTCCGGAACAGCTGTAAGTAGTACCCCGGTGGAGCTTTGCCGAGGGAGGACGGACCATGCCGCCGCGGCTTTGGCGTCATTCTGCCGTTGATTTTCCCACGGGTTCCTAAATCGGGAGGTTTGATGGCGGCAAAATCGGCGCTTTTCCAGCTCCGCCCCAAACAAATAATCCTAGGCTGCCAGCTCCGGCCGGCATGCCGGCCTTTGCTTGCTAGGCATGTGAATCATCTCACTCGGTTTACCGACGGATCAGCTGGGTCCACTTAACGTGCTATGTCTCACAGCCACTGATGGCATGTAACAAGCAGTGTTAGTTCACCCTCTTCTGCTGAAGCATTAAATCTCCAAATATTTGGATGTATATAGCACATGCCCACAAACATAACTGCGCCGGAAAATCTGTCCAGATACATCAGATTGGCGACCGACATCGCTCCCCGCCAAGTGTTATGTGTGATCGTCACGTCACACTTAACATAGGGGCGTCACACTTAACACTTTCTTTTCTGCCCTTGCCCGGTATGAGCCTCACTGATTCTCTCTGCTCATGGGGATTTTTTGGAAGGATCTTGCAGTGTATCAGGCCCTAACACAACATTGAAAATGCGAAAATCCAGGCTTTCCATGCTTGAATAAATCAATCTGTTCAATCTGTGTTCCGTTCGAGTTCTGTACATTGGAGTTTATTTGACTCTTGAAACTATTTTGGAATGGACCTCTGTGAGCCAGGTAAGTGTCTCGATAGATTAAAGGACCCAAATCAACCATATCTCCTCCAGAATTCAGTAGTTTATGTTCTGGTCTTGACTCCTAAACAACACATCAGTGCAACAGATACAGCTTGTGGATTGGGGGTCAGAGTAACCTGTATGAAAATTAGAGTCTGGATGCAATAATTCTGGGACCGCACAGCCCAGATGTTCTTATATGTTTCTGACTGAGATTTTTCTCGCTATTTAATACTGAAATGGATCCTTTTTTCCAATGGTCATTCAACAACACTGGGGGTATTGATGGCAAAGGACTGAGTGAACAGAACCTCGGTTAACCTCCTCAACATTCCTCTGAGGTTCAATGAACTTCCTACGTTCTTTCCTTTTTCTATTTCTTTTTCGGGAATTTCCCCTTCTGGCGACCCAGTACAATGGTCGGAAAACCTCTCACTCCGACCTCACTCTTTATTCAATCACTTCCCAGTGGATTTTAGGCTGCAGATAATATGTCATGGTAAATTCTAGCGCTCTTGGATGGGCAATCCAACTCTCAATTGCATTCTAGTGGTGATGCTGATCCCAGGTCCTTTGCGAGAAATATGTAGCTCAAGGTCTAGCATGACAGTTGAGCTATATATTTGGGTTATGGAGTTATTTATATGAATCCTTGGAATACATCTAAACATACTGAGAAAATTAGGCGAAGGCACAGCAGATACATGGCGCTGATCAGCTTGTGGGTACGATTTGTCACATAACGCCACAGTTGTCGCTACAACCTCGACGCGTCTCAAAATCGCCGAAATAAAAGTTATAGCACTTGGTAAAATTAAACAGAACATTATTGAACATAACATCACCTGTGGGTTTGAAATTTCAGGGTTTTGAATCACTCAAATTACTCCCTGTTCACCAATTGACCAGATCCACCACTCAGCTCACAGAAATCGTACAGGTACCATATGTACCACATTTACAGTGAGGATTTATTCACTCATATAACTAGCAGTCGTACAGACATTAAAAAATCAGTAATTTGAGGCCAAAGGACTGCTCTTTTGCCAAATACGGGCTGATCCTCGAGATGTTCAAAATTGAAAATTACCTTGGCTCAAATAATGCATCTAATGTGCTGGGAAACGAAGACATCCCACACACGTATTAGAGCCTAAAGTAAAATATCAGAACCATTCTCTGAGTGGGGTGAATACTTTGCGCTCGAATGTGACCTACCAACTTCTGAAGGCCGTTTTGGTCTGTCTGGTTTGATGTTTGGCTTGTTTGGTCAATCCGGCATCGTGCGGCATCGTGCTTGGTCCTACTCTGCTCCCGCCATAACCATGCCCTGCGTCCCATAGTGCCGTTTTCCTCGCCCCGCCGCGAACTTTCACCCGCAAAAGCAATAAAGTTGAACGGATTATATTGGATAACCCTTGGATTTAATTCGCCGGCGGTGGTGGAAGGGTGAGAGCAATTTGAATTATTAGAGTTTGCGATGCAGCCATCAGTGCCACCAGGTGGCTGATTTGCAGTGGGCTGACGAATGGCTCCACCCCACCAAAAATAGTCCCCAGTGGCTCCTACAGCCATCCGAGATATTTGGCGAGTGGAGCCATCCATTTACGCGCTGCAAATCAGCCATCAGATGGCTCCAATGGCTGCATCGCAAAGTCGCTATCTATTGTTATGGACGTAGTTTTCTCTGCGATTTCTATTGAGGTAGCTTACAATCCCCGATGCATTCCGTAGCTTCCAAGGACATTGTTTTGTTGATCGTATTACAACAAACGAGGTACGAGTAAATATTCCTGGTACCGACTTAGGTACCGGGTCTACGTATCACAATTGCAAACCCCGATCGTAGCGGTAACTTCCGGGTCCAGGCCTTTGATGGGCCCTTGAACCCGAAAATTCCAACCTCGATCGCAGCGGTAACTCCCGGTTCTAGGCCTTGGTCGGCCTTCCTGTATCGTAACGGTAATAACTCTTTTGGTTCATTCCTCCTATAGCATGATCTTCATGCCTCTATCTCACTCTTCTACCATGCCTGGTGGGCTGCCTTTTTATTCCAGTCTCTTGTCCTAATTTTTTCAACAGCCACAGATATATCTGAGGTGTCTAGCCCGACTAGATGACCAATGAAATTTGTGTAGATCCTGGGGACAGTCATTTGTTGTGCATATATTTATTAAATCGAGAGTTTGAATTCCACTATGTAGGGAGATCAGGGTGATAATGGAGTGAAATTCAAACAAGCTATGTGTCCGATCTCTCAGTCAAGTATGTCACTGTGTTCGCCTCGGAAATCTGGTGCCTTCTGAGCCTGTTCAACCACTTCAATGTAACACAATTAAGCACTTTGGCATCCTGGCACGGCTTGAACGTTGCAAACCAGAAACCTGACTTACTGCCTTCTTTGCAACAACACAGTTGCACACACAGTTATCGCTTTTTCCTCGGGTTGTTTGGCTCTTTAAGCCACCTGGTTCTGGCAGGAGGTACCAGGACATGCCCGGAGGACCTTAAGAATTGTTGTAACGTCTGTTTATAAAGAGACTACTGTACCATTTCGACTGAGTCTTCAGGTGATGCGTGACGCGGCCCTCTGAACTGAAGACTTTTGGTCGTGGTGACGGTGACATTGAAAATTTTCGGCCCAAATAGGCTTAAAAATGCCCAAAAAGTCTTGCCGGCATCTGCCGGCCTTCCATTTAAGGCAATTTTTGATCGTATTAGTCAGAATGAAGACCTGATAAAGTGAAGACCTTAGGTGACACGTGACATGGGCTGAAGACTTGGTCGAAATGGTACAGTATGATCGTATGTAGGTTAATACTTCCGCTGACGGTTCATTTGGACGAGAAGCCTGTCGCACTGCCACCCCGACAATGATCCAAGCCCCCGGGTGTCCCCGGCTGTCCCGTCTCTTCAATCTCATACTGGTCTGCGCTGGGAAACTTCTCCGGAATTCAGGAAATTAACCACCACAGCGCCGGCTTCGGAGCTCCGTCAATCTAGATGAGGCAGAACTATTTTTCTCTGCCAGATGCCTCACGTACGAACAAACACTCTACACAGGGAGGATAACAAAATAATCCATGCCAAGACATTCGAAAAATATGGATAAAATATTTACAATACCTTTCAGATGTCTGTCGCTCAAATAATGCACAATGCATTGAGAAGAGGCAGAAGGTATTCAAGATATATGCTGATCTAAGCATATCTTTCGAATACCTTCTGCATGTTTGAGGCCACAAACATCCGAAAGTTATTGTAAATATTTTCTCCATGTCTTTTCAATGTTTTGGCCTAGGTTATCTAGTTATTCTTCTGGTGCTAGTGATCACGGATGTTTTGGCCCAGTAAAACGGCGGAGAAATGTGACTTAAACACAGGTCAGCCTTGCCGCATGTTGAGCGTTCTGCAACGGGGCTAACTATAGCTGACCGACGTCTTCATACTGGAGCCAACTACTGCTTTCAATGGGCCCATCGACATACACGACACTTACGACCACCCTGGAGACCACCGGGACTGCCCTTACGTTCATAGCCAATGTCGCGCAATTTGCTCCAGTTCCATATGTCCAACAATTGATTTCGCTGGTGGTATCCATTTTGAATATTGTTCAAGTAAGCTTGAAGCATTATTCAAAATATGAAAACCTCACACAGTCGCTAGCGAGTCCAGGATATGTAACAAATTTGGATTCCAACAATTGGCGAAGGACACCGAAGAAATTGTGTATGCTGTTGTGTCGGTGACTGAGTCTCGTGTCCTATCCCCTTTCCTGAAGACGAATATCGACAGCCTGGTTTCGTGCGGAAATTTGACCCAGTTTCTGCTCTTGGAATAACTCATTTCGACTACATATAGGTTGCTGGAGAAGATAAGAGACTTCGCCTCGGAGCATGTTTCGCGTCGCGCAGTCCTTTGCATGTTCACGAACATGGCAGATCAGAGGAAAATACAGGATTATCGCGCGCAGATCAATCAGGAATTGGTCGTGTTCGGGGTGCGTCATGAAATGTCGCACATCAAACTAGCACTGATTTTTGCCTATTTACCTAGCTCAAAACACAAATCAATGCTCATGAAAACATTGTTGAGATCCTTGGCGATCTGAAGAATAGGAGACCAGAGGTGTCCTCAAGTTGGAGATCGAACCCACACCGGAAAAGTGTGACGTCACGTGTCACACTTTCCGGTACGCTGGGGGAATGGCTTCCCCACCCCCTCCCCTTCGCTGCGCTGCCCTTTCCGCTGGCACGGGGCCTTTTCGCTGCGCTGCCTTTCGCTGCGCTGGCCTTTTTCTCTATAGCTAAAATGTTCATTTTTTCGGTCTTTTGTACTTAAGCTGTGGTGTGTTGCGGGCGCCGGCCCGGACGGCTGGGGTTTTCCACCCCAGACCCCGACCGCTGCGCGGGCCGCAGGGGCCCACTGCGTGGCGCTTGCGCTCGCCGCGAGGCCCACTGCGTGGTGCCCGAAAAATCGCGCTGCGGGAATTGAACGCACAACCTCACAAAAACATGCCTTAAAGTATGCACTCAACCATTCTGCTAACAAATAGATGTGGGGAGACTGTAATGATACGTATATGTGGGATGGAGGGTACCTATAATGGTCACACGTCACACTTTTCCGGTGTGAGTCCAAATTCACCTAAGGAGCCGCCGGTTTTGTTACGTTGACCCTTCTTAGGTAGGTTTCGTAGTAATAGTAAAACCTACCTAAGAAGGCCCGAGTAGGTGCCAGAGCCAGAGGGTGCTACGTAAGTGTCCCCATTAAGGCAAATTGCGTCCCTACGGCATTCACGCCGAGTCCGCGGGATGTCCCGTATCTTCCCACACGAGTGGCCTCCGTCGCGCGCCGGCAGCGGCAGCGCCACTTTCAATTGCAATTGGCGGCAGGCCTCTAAACTGTTCTTCAACCCATCGGCCGATGTAAGTACCGTTTTCTTTCCAAAATTTACCCCAGGATTACCACTGCTGCTCACAATAAAATTCGGAGGCCTTCGGTCCTTTGGCATACCACCAGTAGCTACCCACGGCATTCCCGCCGATTCCACGGGATTTCCCGCATCTTCCTACGCGTGTGGCTGCCGTCGCGCCGTTGGACTTCGTTGCGCACCACTTTTCAATGGGTCCTAGGTGTCTGAAGTGTTCCTCAAGCATGTGTGAATGTAAATACTGCTCTTCCCACAAATTCCCCTTGTGAACTTTCCCCAGTGCTGGGAATAAATATTCAGAGGCCTTCAGCCACGATGTTCGGCCCTCCCGTACCTTGGCTCATAGATAGTACTGGACACAAACTGTACATATGAAGGTAAAGTACTTTTGACTGTCCAAAAAAGAGTACTAGGTGTTTATATTTTGGAGAATTAGGGGACCAACAGCGGCTTCTGGTAGACAATCCGGCTGGTTTTAGCATGCTCCTTGTTTGCTCTAGGTCCTCATTCTGTTGCTAATACTCAGGGGATTGGGTAGTCAGACAATTTAACATCCTAGTCAAATTGCTAGTGGATGTCCAAGCAGCAGAAGGCCTCTGATTCTCTGGTGTTGACTTGTTGGTGTGCTCAATGCCAAATGAACACGAATCCAGCGTGTTTAGCATGCAACAGAAAACGGAAAATACTGGCTGCAGTGGCTGGTACTGTTGTCAGTGACCTTCATACTCCGGAGGCCTTCGGTGTGGGACTGACATCTGCATGCCTGAGATGGATAAGACTGATAATTTGCAGTATCAAGCAACCAAACTTACCCATGAGTAGCAGCACTTTCAGTGTCCAGTAAGGAACCAGGCAGAGGCCTATCAGAGGCCTCCTTCGCCTCTGGCCATCACTGCTTCCTGCCACTCTGGAATTGTCTTTTAGAAACAAAATGAACCCATTCAACTGAACAAATAATATTTCCATGTAGGCAGTTTATCATAAGTGTTCCAGTTAATTGTTGGATGGTCTGTTCAATGTCCCTTGTCGATACCGGAGGCCTGCCAGAGGTACCCACCACCGCGCCGATGGCCTCCTTCAACTTTTTTTTTTTTTGGACAAAGTGAAGACATGTACCTGATTTTAACAATGATTCTGTGCATCTTAGGCCATTACATGTGCTGTGAAGTGGTACACAAACTGTTCAGTGCCTCAGAAAAGTTCGCCGTAGTCACGGGTGGAGGCCGGGCCGGACATTTGATCGGCCAATCACAAGCGGAATAAACATCGTCTCCCCACAAAAACATTTATTGTGACCTCAATACTTCACGGAAACCTTTGACCTTGCAACCAAATGAAAGCCCTTGATTGCCCGATCGTTTAATAAACGACATTTCTTATCTCCTAGTACCACAGTAAAAAATGGTTTCGGCGTGCACAGGAAGGAGCTGAAATCAACCAAGTTCAATAGTTGAACCTTGGGCAAATTACCCCAACTTCATTTCATCGACCTGTAAAATGAGTCGGACTATGTCTAATCATCAAATTGAGTTAGGGCAAACCTAGAGCATGTATACAGGTGCTCAGTGGTATTTATTGGAAGGGATAGAAGACAAATTTAAGGGGGGGAACATCGAAAATTCAGGTATGACTCTGGTGTCATCGAAATTCTGGTGTATATCATACCTATATTGTGCCTATAACATTGTATTAGCTGTTTGGATAGTTTGGACTCGATATTCAACAAGCAGTGGCTGGATAGAGTCCCAAAATGTGCAGAGCAGAGGCCTTCGGCCTACAGATCAAAATATGATGGAACACCACTATGAAGCAAAATCACGGATTTTGTACAGCAAAAAGTGTATATCATGCTTTCAGAGGCTCAGTGCCCATTTATTTAACCCAGATAAGGAAGAAAAAGGGGAGACATCGAAATTAGGAATAGAACACTATCTGGTTTGAATTTCCTGTGGATACTGTGCCTGTACCACATCAATGGAGCATATACACTACGAGGTACCTTTGAATTGTGAAATAATAGCTGCTGCATGAAGCAGCAAGAATTGAGCAAGAAAGTGGAAATCAATGGCCTCCAGTTTTTCAATCAGAACCTGATGGCACACCGATCTGAAAGGTTTCTGGCTCTGCCATCAACTCCACCAGTCCATGTAGTATTTTGTTATCCAGGCAAGTAGTTGTAGCTTAGAATACTGCAAGCATCGGCCTCTGGTGTTTTCTTTTGGCTTTCTTGTCGGCGTCAAGATTCAAACTAACGCATCTGTCAATCAGGTCCCACGCATGACATATCCTGTCAATCAGGTACGCAGCCACAGCTCGGGCGTCATACCTACGACGAGGCGAGCAGAGGCCTCTCGCTGAGCCGATGTCTTTGCACTTACTTGACCGTAAATTTCAGGTGCCAGGCTATCTAATTTTCAACAAATAGGTTATTAGGAATGATGAGAATCGAGCCAAACTACAGCACTACGTCAGATCTCCCACTGAGCAGAGGCCTCCCGCCAAGCGGAGGTCTGTTAATGAAATGCCACTAAGTGTTTACTTGACCAAAATATTCAGTTGATACACTCACCAGTTTTCTGTGCATGGATCACTGCAGAATGAGAATCAAACCAGGTCGGATCGTCCATCAGAGGCCGCCGTCGGTCTTTTTTTTTTCCGAAATGTATACATGCTTCTGTGGAAAATGCTTCTCCAGGGCTTGATTTACTGTCGAACGCATCAGCTATCGGTATCGCAAAGGGCGCATCAGTGATCGTTACTTTCGGACCGAAGGCCTATCGCTTTCTGGCTGAATTTGGAGGAAGAGCATCGATTAGATGTACTTGAGGGGTAGTTCAGCTACCTGGGTTTCTTGAAAGCGTTGCGCGCGACACTGGCCACCTGCTTGGGCAGGGTGGTAGTACATATGCCGAAAGACCGAAGGCCTCCGAATTTTATTCAGGGCAGCAACAGCAATCTGGGGGTAGAATTTGGAAAGAAAAGGGTACTTACATCGGCCGATGGGTTGAAGAACAATTTGGAGGCCTGCCGCCAATTGCAATCGAAAGCGGCGCTGCCGCCGCCGGCGCGCGACGGAGGCCACCCATGTGGGAAGATACGGGACATCCCGCGGACTCGGCGTGAATGCTGTAGGGACGCAATTTGCCTTAATGGGGACACTTACGTAGCACCCTCTGGCTCTGGCGCCTACTCGGGCCTTCTTAGGTAGGTTTTACTATTACTACGAAACCTACCTAAGAAGGGTCAACGTAACAAAACCGGCGGCTCCTTAGGTGTCCAAATTCCCCTCAAGTTCCGTTCCACCCTCCACCTCAGGCGATTTTTTCCCGCCGATCACAAATACTGTGAGTCAACTCAACAAACCGCTCCCTCCACCTCGTTTACCCCCACGCGCCGTCGTTCTTTCCTCTCCCAGAACACAGCCGATACCCCAGCGCCGCAGACCTCAACCACCAATTACTCCTTCGGAAATCTCCTCAACTGCAAGATCGGAGGAACCGTCACAGTGATGAACGTGAACGGTGACTATACGACTCAGAACTCTTATCCGTCTGGTGAGGATGGAGTTTACCGGAAGGCAACCTGATCGACGATGACGTTGATGTATTAATCTGGCTTGACACCACGAGAGGACCGGAAATGAGAAAACCCTTCTTTCACCGAGATATGAAAGATGCGAGAAGATACTGCATTACTCTTACTCGGACATCATGGAGAAGGGGTCGATCTTAGTAAAAAAGGCACCCGAGCAGCGGCAAGCGCCAGAAGGGTGATTCATGGCGTCATCCCGACTATGTGTGCCCTTGTGTGGCCACGGCGGCCGGTGCAAACATTGTAGGGCTTTGGCTCTGGTTATTCCCAGTCTTTGCTGTAGTATCCTGTTAAGGCAAGCATTACTGAGTCTTCTAATTCTTCCCACCTCATTCCATTAATGATTGTTCCGCTCTTTTTATTTTATTCCGCGCTCTTCTGTGCCAGGATGAGTTCGCCGCCCCATTGCTGAGTTCGCCGCTCCGTAGCTGAGTTCATCCCACCTCAGGATTTTGTTTCAAGCGGGTTCTCTTAAATATGCACTTACCTCTCATGGCGACAAATCTCTACCCCTTTGCTCTCTACTATGCATCGAACCTACACACCTCCACAGCGTTTTCAACCTTTCCGTCGACGAACTCCCCTTGTTCCCACTCCGGTCGCTGGCTGGCTCTCTGACGCGTACCAACACCTGAATCTCATTAACCGCGACAACGGCAAACTTTGTACCTGGGACCATGGGATCACCAACTCTTGGGTCGAGATACCAAGGTAACCGTCGGCGATTTTCCCATTCATGTTCAGCCTTAAAGAAACTACGAATAGGCCTCAGCGCGTCACGTCCAAGGGTCCTGTGGATCTTGCCGCTACAGGCTTCAAGAAAGTTTGGTCGAAAAACAACTCGCCCTTTTTCTGTCCGCACACCAAGGCCAACGGGCAGCCCTACAAGCCACTTGTTCTTCGGCTCGGTGGCCTCCTTGATGGCGGCGTTGCAGATTACTTTGTAGCGCCCGACCATGCATGTGCATTCAAGGGTGTGTTGTGTCTCTTTTTGTTGGCGTTCATATACTCATTCTCTTCTCAGTTGTTGTCAAGCCTCTAAAAGAGAGTAACTATCTCCTCTCATGGGAAGATCAGGATCGATACCAACGTTAGTAACCCTTCAACCTTCTCGTTATTTTTTCCTGACCACATTGATAGAGGAGAACGAGGAAGAATACAATGAAGAGGACAGCATCCAGCGTTCGTCTTCCCCCATAGGCTCTTTCCCGCCATCTTCCCCGCCATCCTCACAAAGCTCCATCGCTTCGGCCTCGTCGGTGTCCTCAACTAGCTCATCTATCTCACGTTTGGCTGTGGAAGCCATGTTGGCCCCAGACCCACGTTATGGACGCACCTCTCGTGCATCTTTGCAAGGCTCACGTCCTAACCCAACACCGATAGCAGCTGGCACATCTCTCCAGTCGCCACGTCTGCCCAAGTCTTTCTTTCTTCTCTCTTGCTGTAGCCGACGCGCGCAAGACTGCAGGTTTGTCCATTCTTCCTTTTGGAACTTGCAGTGTCTCACAGCTTCTACTAGATTTTGATACGCTTGAATATATCCATCAGATAGACTCGTCTGGGGTGCTGGCGGGTAATTCTTTTTCTTGTCTTCAAAACTCTGAAGGCTCACTACCCTCACCGTTATTTAGAAGATCCCAGTGTGCACCCTGCGTGGGATACTGACCAACCCCACCCCCTTCTCCGAGTTTATGACAAGCGAATATATCCTCATTGCTTGGCTCGCACTCATCATCACCTCAATTTTTTGTACAAGCCAGTCGGCCAGGCCATTCGGGAGCTCAACTCTCCCTTGGGAATTCCCTACCACGATTACGCCACGATGATACACATGAGCCGGTCCTGCAATAGCTGCAAGGCGCAGTTTTCCCCTGATGGATACACTGCTCATGTTCAAGATGGGATATGCACAAATCATCCTGATCTGAAGCAAGGTGAGTTTGCGTATTATTTTCCCTATTTTTTCTCATTCCTATTGACAGTGGCCGAATGTGAGCCTTCCGAGGCCGCTTTCCAGTTTCGATCGTTCCGGGATGGCCAGCGCCCTGAAAACGTACAGGAAAGTCTTGATACTCCAGTTGGCGCTGCGCTTCTGGAGTGGAACTCCCGGGTAGGGGTCCCAACTGACGTTTGGGTTTTGGTCTGCACTGCTATCGTGCTTTGCGACCAATGCGACCTCGTCAGATCATTTCCCTCCCATTTGCGCCATCTTAACAAAGACGGGCTTTGTAGCGACCCAGGGCAGTCTGTAACGATAGGGGGCGGGGACGATGCCTGAATAAAGTACGCTAGTGGGTGCTTGAATTAGTATTTGTCGCGTTTTCTCTCGACTTGCTATACCTATTTGTTTGTACCGTCCATAACATCTTGATTTTAACGTCGACCTCCGAGGACCGAAAACTACACGTTAATGAATCACGGCGCCACTAGTATTCTGAAACTTCCTCTTTCTCATCTTGCGAATATATAATACGACGTACCGCGGAACGAAAATGCTAAAAAATGCCCCCAACTTCGAGTCTCTCCTCTATGCCTGCTAAAGATGCCTGCTCTGCCTTATTCGACGGGCGTGCAGCGGGACAGCAAAGAGGGTCCACTGATCTAGTGGTTTACTCTGTTGCCTTGGAGGACGTCGTGCAAGTTGCCTGGTACGTCGTACATCGATGAACACTCTAACATGCTCAAGATGCTCTAGGCCTGTGGTGGGGAGCAGCCGTGTCCCTCCTCATCTCGTTCGTGAATATCTGAGGCGTCTCAATGTTTTCTGGCCTTGCTTCTGCGCAAAGCTGGTCGTCTACACCCAGCCGCACAGGTCTCTCTCTTGCCGCATCATGACAGGAAGCTGCGGCAGTTTTGCACTATGCCATTACGATGAGCCTTGTTGCCAGTTTTTCTGTATGTTTTCATTTCAATTCGCCCCTTCTAAAGCCTTATCCCTCCAAAGTGAATTTAGATTCGATTTTCCTATCGGCGTCATTCGAAGACCAATATCAACGCCTCGCAGGTCCAGCGCATCTAGGCCCTTATACACGTGGCGAGTCCTATTCTCCTGGAGGGTACGTTGCTGGCTATCTCGGAGATCCTGGGGAGCAGCTTGGGAAATTGGTTATCGCGGACGACTTGTTTGAGGAAAGACTAGGCGGTTATCTCAGAACAAGTGCGCTCTTTTCTATCAAATAGTTGTCGGTCAACTGATTTATCCTTCAGTGGCATCTATCGCCATTGACGCCACATCACCTGTTGGGAACGATGCGCTCTACCCGCAGGAATCAAATCTATTTGCCAAACTATGCTCTGGTGAAGCGGTTCCTCAGGCGGCGCTGAAGAAGCTCTTCTCGCACTGCAAAGCTTGCGGTCTTGTTTTCGTACGCCACTGTCGTATTCCTCACATCTCGTCCTGCCCTAAACACAAGGGTGTTATTATGCGTCCTGCTCGCTTTGAAGATTACAATAATTTATTGGACAAAAAACCTCAGGCGGTCATGTAATTCTCTATATACAATTTCTTGGCTACACTTGTAATTAACTACGAATCAACGTCTTCTTCATCATCTTCTGAGGGAACATAGTCTTTGTTACGTGCTTTCCATCCATTCTGGTTCTGTACCCAGCGATCGCCATACTTGTCAGAGTGTAAAACCAGAGATAACCGTATACCGTTAAAGTTCATATTGAAGTGTGTTATGTTGCATGAGGGGAAAATGAT
Organism: Mycena galericulata; assembly: GCA_029289565.1. NCBI lineage: Eukaryota > Fungi > Basidiomycota > Agaricomycetes > Agaricales > Mycenaceae > Mycena > Mycena galericulata. Next base: position 139,135 of record JARKIA010000353.1, read on the forward strand.
ACCGTCCCAAGCACGAGGGCGAAACAAGAACCCTGGCTCAAACATGCCAACCTCTCCTCCGGTCCAAGATCCGAAGGGTAGGACGACACAGAAGAGCTTATCGCCACTGTCTCTATGGCCGCGTGTAGACACACGAACATTGAAGACAAACCCCCCAAACGGATGAGCATGGCTACGCTCATGAAGGGGTAAACGCGTAGCATAGACTTTGATTGATGCGTGCTCCTTGGGAAGCAACTTCACAAGCTATGATAATGAATGAGATGAGACATTAGTTATCAGCTGTATTAGCACGCACATGGAATTCAATAAAGGTCGTTATGAGCTGAACAAATTCAGCCAGCAGCTCAGTCTCCTCAGGGTCTTCTGTCATCTCTTCAGAAGGATAGGGTGCACGCTGGCCGTGGTTGACATGCGTAGCTCCCTCCTTTCGTACAAAGTTTGGGTGGACTTCTTTGGGCGCATTGTCTCCCTAATTTTTTTATTAATAATCTGAGAACAGAGCCGGTTTGAAGAACGCACGTTTTCTGTGTAACGGTTCCAGATAACTTTATGTGTACAGAAAAATTTGAACTTCGGTTTGTCTGAATTAACGGGATAAACTTCTCCTTCCATTATAGCGGACACAATGGGAATAGAGGTCTCTTGAAGATGAGGAAGGACGTCCGTGAGGTTGGTTATCAGCATGGCAACAAGGCCATCATTGCGGTCACGAAGGGTAAGAACTTTGCTGTACAAAAAGTTGATATACACTTAAGTGGAAAACAAAGGTGACGTACCCTTCGCAAATTTCAGAAGGTATGCAGATATACCCATCCCTTGTCTTCTCGCCGTCAACATGGAAAGAGGCCAACTGGAAAGCACCATGAGAAAATTGCCCATTTCATTGAGGAGAGAGTATGTTACCTGTTCCTTCAAATCCTTGAAGCTTTGAACAACAGGAGCCTCCAAGGCCTTGGCCCGTTCCGCTTCCGTCCACGTGTAACTATTGTCGGGATTGACGGGGCATGGGGTAGCTTTAAGGTCAAAATCCGTCTTGATGGTGATTTCTTCCGCGACGCAGGCTTCGGTTAATGTGAGCTGGTCGAAGCTAAGAGGAAGGGCAGGTGCTAGCAAAGGGTTTTGGAGTCCCTCCCAGCACGAATCAGGCCGTGGTAGCATCCAATACCTAAACATAGTCAGCAAAAATATCAGAGGAAAGCACCAGATAAATACCCGGTATCAAATTGACACAGTCTTGACGCCATTTTTTCGATTTCACAAAACTTGATGGATTCCACAGCACCGCTGGAATCCGGTGGAAAGGAAAGGGAAAATGTTCCTGATATTTGAGTCGAAACTTGACTGATGAAGACCTTTTGGGGTACGATAAGCGTCCTGGTAAGATCTCCACAGTCTTTGGATAGCCTGTGTTGATGATCGGTAGCTACCACACTCCAGATTAGAGAAAGATGGCTGGCCAAAAGTTGAGTTGCATACCGTGGGGATTACAAAGGAGGTAAGACAGAAGCTCAATGACTCCAAGATGGTCGCTTTTGCATATCTGATGTTTGAGTCCGGCGACAGCAATCATAGGGATAATAAACATGCTAGCTAGATAACCGGCTTCAATACACAGCAGCAAAGAATGAGTCGAATGACTCGGTACTTACATGCAGCTGCCAGATATATAAGGCGCGTCCCTGCTTGATACCAATGCGCGATTTTACGTGAATCTACAGAAGGGTGACCAACTTCGATAGCCAGTTCACGGTGCGAAGGAGGACGTTTGCCCCGAGGGCGGGGGGATGTTTTGCGCCTAAAGAGATATAAGTTACATGAACATTGTCCAAGGTCAGGCTGGGAGTGCGTACCGCTGAATATACAGAGCCGCCTCAATGTAGCTCATCATAACCTCGAAGTCATTCTTGACTCCGCGCTGTTCCAACACCAAACAACGCGTAAGAGCGGCAACGAATGGAGTAGGTGGACCATATGACACAGATTTGGTAGCCCCCTTCAATAGGGTAGGAACTGTAGAAACCGGAGTTTGAGATGAATCTTCACTGGGAGGAATGTCCGGGGTAATGTCAAGAAGAAAGTCGGCGAGCTTGTGTTGCAGTTCGAAAGAGATGGGGATCATAGACAACTGGACTAGCCGCAGGGCAGCATTGCGCTTGGCTACAGGTGGTTCTCCGTCAATGAGCCAGATGACCCCCTTCTTCTTCACCTTCTTCCGCTTTCCTGCCTTCTTCCCCTTCTTCCCCTTGGTGCCCTCCTGCTCCTGCTCTGCGCCCTCCTCCTCCTCAAACGCCCCTTCTCCTTGTTCATCGTCGGAATGTTCCTCTGGTTCCTCCTCCTCCAATTGCCTCCGCATGCCAGCCACAGACGCCGCAATTTGATTCACGCGAGATGCCTGGGTAATTTCTCGCTCTTCATCCCCACCCCGTTTACAGGGACGCCTCGCTTGGCCCGGGACGCGGCCATTTTCTGCATCTCCCCCACCATCTCCCCGGGCCTTCACCCTCTTCGAGCACCGCAGGCCTTCAACGTCGAGCCCAGCCTGACCGCTGGAGCGCTTGGAGCGCTTGCCCTGGTTTGTATCCATCTGGCTATCCTCATTTCCCTCCATCTCAGTGCCACCGCTTGTGGACGCAACGACACCATTGCATGGTGCTGGTTTGATGGGCGACGGGCCCTGTGAGCCGACGAGGGTAGAGGTTGGGGATGGTGGGCAGGAGGGGGGCAAGGAAAGCGACCTGCTATCGAAGAGCCGCAAGGGAGAGAGAAGCACAGTCCCTGTATCAATCAACATGGGGGACGGGGAGCGGGTCAATGTCGGAGAAGGCAGCCGTCATAGGAACGGGGGTGAAGGCATGATGGGTGAAGGTAAAGACGGTGGGGAGCACAACAGTGAACAAGGCGAGCGTGAAGGTGCCAAAGAAACACGAGGCGCCTGTGGCGACGTTAAAGAAGCGCGAACATCTAGCATAGGTGTGCAGGGCAAAGACGACGACGGTGACAGCGGGCGCAACAGTGGCGAAGGCAAACGCGGGTGGAATTGCGAGGAAAAGTCCTCTGGGAACATGTTAATAGGTAGTATGGTCAGGTAGGGTAGGGGTGATGTACCAGTTGAAAAAGGATTATTGAATGCCAGGGGGGTGGGACTGTTGACGACATTGCGCAGTGTACGGCGGGGGAGGGACAGGATCCGGCGTGCACCAGGGTCGTGGGCGGCGGGCGCAACCGTTGGCACACGGTGCAAAGACGCAGCAGAGCCCGAGGGTGTCTCTATCATTGCACGCTGTGGGTATAGCTCAATGGGAGCTTGGAAAGCAGTTAGATATGTGTGCCAACCTAGGACAAGACATACCTGTAGAGTCAAGGGCCCAATTCAAACATTGTCCATGCTCCCGAATTCGTTCGTATAGACGCGTCAAGACGTGAAATCGTTCGGGCCCACTGTTTTCTTGGTTTTGCTCAGGTTCTGGGTTAAAATTCTGGAGGAGAGAAGGGAGAAGCTCTAGAAGTGCCCGTGCTTCATTATCTGGTAGTACCACACGCATGGACCCCGGCGCGTTGTCCTCCATGACTACGACGCGCTAGCTGGGTGGCGTGCAATTAGAAGACGGTTCGGACGTGGGTGAGTGACTGGTCACCCAACGTTACAGGCCACCGCCGCGGTGCGACCACGGTGTTACGCAGGCGGGTGGAAAGTCACCCACTGGATCGCGGTGTGACGAACGCGTCGCGTTGAAGAGGTGTGTTTGTGGCAACACAAAGTGTAGCCAAACAAAGGGCAGCCAAACATTGTTCCTCCTCTCCATCATCCTGTCTTTTGTTCTCCTCACGGAAAGTCGCTCATTCTCTTCAATAGCTACACTCCTCATTCTCTGGCGGCATGTCTCGCCAAATACTTCCCGCGATCGGTGCTTTCGTGGTCTTGAGGATTTAGAAGATGGCGGAGATAAACGAGCAGAGGTGCGTCCATGAATTGCTCTGCGTGCATACACTGACGGGCAAACCATGCTCTAGACTCACACTCGTCTTAGCCGGCCGCAGGACTAGCACCTCGTCCCTCCCGCACCCGCTCCGAACGTACTCGATGTAGGACGACCGCGCCCCGCCCGGGCTAGTGCGCCACTTTTTTTCTTTTACCTCCATTCAAGCTCTAATATTCTGCCCAGCGTCGTTCCCAGTGAGGATGCCCGCGAATCGGAGTATGTCTCGGCCTGCGATAGGCGGTGGGAATACATCTCTGGGTACGAATCGTCCTTTTTTTTTCCTAGGTTCGTACTCATCATATCCTCAGATTTGCTGGCACCTCCGCCCAACGCCGCCACCTCCGCCTCCGCCAGCACCGACACCCTGGCCGGCTTCCTCCGCCTCTGTCCGCCTCCACCTCCGCCTCCGCCCATCGACGCCCGTTCCGCCCGCGCTCCAGCGCCTCGTCTCCGAGCCCGTGTCTCATCTCCGCGCCCGCGTCGCCGCAGAAACACGCCTACGGCAGTGGCGGCGTCGTCGTCCTCGGGCTGAGCCCGCGTTCGCCGAGCTCGTCCACGAAGGACCTCAACGTACTCGTACAGTTTCCGCCTCGGGGTGCTCGGCGCCAACGCCTCGAACGCCTCGAACGCCTCGAACGCCAACACGATCTCCGCATCGTCCAACTCCACCTCCACCTCCTACGCCAACCCCAGCGCCAACGCGAATACCTGCCGCCCTGCTTGCGGCGTACCGCCCCGGGTTCCGCCCCTGCCTCTGTCCGGCCCCCGTGTCCGCCCCCACCTCTTTCCGCGTACCCCCCTCCGCCCCTGTCCCCCTCATCAACGCCCCGCCCATTTCGTACGGCTCGGGTGCGGGCGACCTCCGCGCCGTCTCGCGCCGCACGTGGCCCAAGTCCGCGGACGATCTACTGGGCACGGCGACCCTGCCTGCGATTGGCCGCGCGCACATGCAAGACAACCCTCACCTTCTACTCCGCACCCTCTTCGCGCGGCCACCCTGCCGACGCCGCGCCACACAACACCCACGCCTGCGACCTCCACCTCCGTGTTCGCCTCCTCCTCCGCCAACGCAATGCCAACACCCTCCGCCTGCGTCCACCTCCACCTCCATGTCCGTTGAAACGGTGCACTTGTCTATGGTCTTGAAAGTGCGACTGCTAATGAATGATGTTCTAACACCACAAAACAACCAACACACACACACACAATGCTACAATTGAGTTCGGGTCACCCTGAAGTATACAGGTAAGATTGAACCTCTCAAAGGATTGGATTTAAGGGAAAGTTGTGTACAAAGGCCTAGTAGGACTTCGCAATAGTTACAGTAGTCTTTGAACGACTAAGGAGGTACAAACTTCGATACGAAGTTGGCAAGGGAGGGGGGGGGAAGATGACTCCTAGGACTCAATCGTTGAGCTTTCAGAGGGTTTGCCTAGGCCAATTGTTGGTCCTAGGACAGGATTTCTACACTCGGGCAGACTCAGGAACACTCGGGTTCTGATTTCACACAACTTAGACCAAGAGGTGTCCGATTCGCTAGCTGAGCACACCACCATCTGCACGTGCTCGCAAAAGCACCTTCCATATCGGGCTCCGTCTCCGTTTGGACGTCTCGCCGGTGTCGATTCCATTCGGATTGTATGCACAATGTATGCTGCAGAAAAATCTGAAATATTTACATAGATTGTATAGATGCTTAAATATGCAAGGGATTTTTTTTGGAACCTCCCGCACTGTGATAATTGATAAACAAGCTTCCTGATTTTCGACGCGCGCTCCATGCCCCGCGGGCTCAACATGGCGACCCATTAATTCTCTTTGTTAGCACCACGGCTAGGTGAGCTCGACTCGAGACATTTACGACCTTGAATGGGAGGTGTGGCAGCTAGCACTGGTATGTCAATCACATCCCCCGGGGAATTCCAAGAGCCTCTTGCTCGGCGGAGCTGATTTGAATGGTGGAAAGGAAATCTTTGAATAGTATCTGTCTCCATTGAAGGTGCCTCTCAAGATGCTGCTGAAAATTACAGCTCAGTGAAATTGGTCGCAGTCCAGGGGACACTTGATTGGAATGTTTATGCACGGGCATGTGGTTTCAGAGAGTTTAGGAGCAGCAAGACATGTCTGCTACTCCCTATCAAGAAAAGTGGGTATCAGGGAACCAGTAGACACGTCGTAGGCCGGGCGGGACGTGTCGCAGCTCGTAGTCGCCGTGTGGGAAAACGCGAATGTTTGTGTTATCAACAACCCGATATGGAAGGTGCTTTTGCGAGCACGTGCAGATGATGGTGTGCTCGGCTAGCGAATCGGACACCTCTTGACTTAGACTGTCACCGAACACTCGGGAACGATGCTAACAGTTGACCTGTGGTAACAACCAACAGGAACCTTTCGTTCTCAGAGTATTGGTACGACTCGGCGTGAACTCAACACAAGCACTCCGTGAATGCCAACAAAACAACACTTCAATTTGAACTACACACAAAAGAGACGTCTAATAACGAATCTCTGCGAGAAGCCCAGACAACACCAACGCCTTTATGTAAGCTTGACCCAAACTGGCAGCAATACGGGGCAGGGGATGCAGTACTGGAATGCGGAATTTTACAGGCCTTTTATACTACACAGAGAAAACAAACAGTAATGATAAATGAGTAATGGAGCGGGGGTCTCGGGACAATAAATATAAAAGTACAACGGCTGCCGTCTTGATTCGTGAGTCCTAGGACTGGATCGTCATCCTAATTTGTCCTCCTAGGACCCATATATGGGTATATTGCTGATTCCGAGGATGCCGGCTTTCAACGTAAGCCCTTCCCCAACTGTTCCTATTGGCGCAAGGAACCACCTTGCTGATCCTTGTATCCGATATCCCCAACTAGGATATCAACTGCTCCGAGCACCCAGCCGCTGTGATAAGGACCGCGGTGCTACGGCAGTGAGCTGGTGGTGGTCAAGGGTAGCGTCGTTCGGCCAAAGGGGGTTTGTTATTGGGTGGAATCCACTTTATAACGTGGGGCGTAGGTGGAACATGGAATGGGATGTATGTTGCTTGGGATGTTAGCAAAAATGGGTCAAAAGAACGAAATGTAACCGTTTCTTCGTCGGATTTTCCGGGAAAATGTGGATTTTCCGGGAAAATATCGCGCTCCTAGGGATGATCCTTAGGCGGGAACGGTCCGTAGCCTTCTTCTTCGAGTTTACACAGCGACTTGCCCTCCTATGGCCTCAAGTACGCGTGGTTTATCGAGAGAATCCTTCCAAGGGGATGGTTTCGAAGATGACTGCGACGTCAACGGAGTTGTGCAGTATTCCTGGAGGGGTAATTCGCCAGGGTACGACTTCAGTTGTGTCGACGATTTGCCAATTTTCCTCGAGTCCGTTCCCACTGCTACAGAAGGATGAGTTCGCGCAGGAAGGTGCACTGGGCTCGAGTGTCGTAAATGTGTGTGTGTGAGCTTCTTTGGGGAAGGCTCCTAGGGTGGGAGTTATAATGCCTCTGAGAAGCAAGAGAGAATGTGTGTGTGTGTGAGGGAACTCCAATTGAAGGGGCGCAGAACGCTTTGTTACAAGTGGGAGGGAATCTGACCCCCGGAGGTTCGCTACCTAAACTAGGCTACTGGTACCCTCTTTATACCATTTCGGAGCTCCCTAGTCGTCCATGACTCGTAAGGTCCGGCCGACTCGTCTCCCGCAACCGAAATTGACTAGGCGAGAGAGAATTTTCCGGGAAAAAGTGAATTTTCCGGGAAAATATGCCTCATTTATTCCGTTTTGAGCGCACCATGTGGAGAAAACCGAGTCTGAAGGAGTCAGTAAACGGTCCCGGTTGATTCCCGAGTCACTGCGGTGATAAGCCGTGTAATCAAGTACACCTGAATTTGCGCATTTTACGCATTTCCAGCTGTCAAGCATGTGTGCTACATACCTAAGAGGCTTTCGGGAGCTCCGAACGAGTAGCCTAACAAGTCTGATAGCACTAGGGAATGAACCGGGAGGATCTATAGCGGTACCTCCACAAATGGGGCCAATATATGTCTTACTCGAGTAAGGAACTAGACCATCGTGGCAGAGAAACTAGGTTATATAAAGCCTAAGGCTGCTTGCTGGGACACTTACCAAGGAGATGGGAAGGAAACTATCATATTTGCACAGTGGCGGAACCAAGTCCTTCATAAAAGATTGACTAGACTAAGATTGTCCGTGTTTGACACAAAGGACTAGCGCGTTCAGGCCACATGATGGGAATGGCTATTGGGAGAAGGCAGATACTGCCAAGACGGATAGCATCCAAGAATAGAACCGGCAATTCCGGACCTAGGCAACCAGCATCACTATAGAGATCGCGATAATCCTTAAATCGGATAAGGCATCCTAGGTTCCTAATCGAACCATGGATAGACGGGTTGAGCTAACCTATGACTATGGGGTACCGTATTGAAGCTACGATGGCAGGCTAGACGAAGAAGACCCTTCCGGGCTCGGGACATAGAGCCACAGACGAAGAAGACCTTACTCGAGCAAGGCATCAGTTGCCAAGAAGAGCTCCTTGATGGATCAAACCAACGACCGTGTGCAGCTGTCAGAGCACGCCTTTACTGGCCAAT